>MJUU01037878.1:48964-67362 GCA_002080025.1 Modiolus philippinarum
AACATACCCTTGTTGAAGTAGCCTATTTGTGAGCAGCCGGGCTCTATCAAGGAAGTCACTGTATCGAACACAGGCTCTTGAATGCCGGTGCTGTTGGGATGTTGCTACAAAGAAAAGGGAAGTTTACTATTGGAAAGGTGAAGTCATCACGTTTGTCGTACAGCTTAGTTTGAAGTACCCTAACGAAGCAAGACCGAGGGGTCATTTTTAGAGGTCTTGTTTTCAAGTACCAGACAAAAAGCGAGATAAAACGCCTTACTTTCTAACATTTGTTGCGCTGATATTGTGCTTTGGATTTATTGTATTTTTTCTTAAATTTCATTAATCTGTTGAACTAATGATTCATTTCAAAATGGTCATCATTTAAATAGACGTATAAATTATCAGGATCAAAATCTTTTTTCCACCTCCCCAGCAGTGAGCAACATGCAAAGCACGGAGAACGGAGAATAGAGGAGGCATTGACAAATATCTGTCGCTTAAATGTCCATCTATTTTTCCAATTTCGCTAAAATGTCCTTTCAAAGTCTCGCTAGAATGTATATATTTTTGTCGCTAAAACGTCCACGTTTTTTCGCTTAAATGTCCACCCATTTCGCTAAAATGTCCATCGACGTTCGTATGTATCTCGAATTCATTTTCTATAAATAGCAAATACTGATGCGGGAAAATCAACCCGTTGTTGCTTTCTTGTATCCACGTTATCTTTGACAAATAACTAGGCGACAGAATTTCGAGATAGGGACGTAAATACTGTGAATATTTATCAATTTCATACGGCATCACCGGCATCATTCGACTCTTGAAAGAAACTTAAATGGACGTTTATAGACATGTCCATCACGTGACATCTTTCGGAAGGTTTTGCAAACTCTCTAGCCACCTCGTGGCTTTCGACATCGGATGAGAATAACAGAAAAAAAAAAACTATTTTCAGACAGACAATTTAAAGATATCATCAGATTATTGATTATCATATTCAAGGTTCAATATAAGCAAGAGCACTATGACAATAATGACCGCAGGCTGATAATTCATCGAATGTGCAAATATTTGTTTTCATTCTTATAAAGTGGAGAAATTTTCAGACATCGATCCTTTCAAAAAATAAAAATACTTTGAAAAATAAACATTTTTGTACCACAAAATCTTTTGCCTTTTATTAGATGTTCCCGTTTCCTAATTTTAGTTCTGTATCATACTTTGTAGCGATTTTCAATGTTTATGGTAATTGCAAACCAAAAAGTAAAAAGTATCAGAGACACCACGGATTTATCTTTCGAAATTTGTTAATCAGTGAAAAAAAATGAAGAAAAAATAACAGAATACCACGTTTAAATTCTTGAGAATTTTTCATTAGAATAAATGTTGAAATAGATAACAATAAGAGAATAACACGTTTAAATTGAATATATATATATATATATATTTATATTTCGCTAGATCAATTATATAATTTCTTTTGAATGAGATGCATAGATTTTTTTGTCTCAAATTGCATAAACATTTGACGTTCATTGTATTTCATGAAAAAGACAATAATATGAAATTTATATAAAAGTGAGAAGTGTATCTCCACAGTAACTTACAATCAAAAGTATACATTAAACATACACACGTCAACTTACATTACAAAGGTCCAAAATGTATTTAATCCTTAAATATTCCTTTAATATGATATGGTGTGTTCACTCATCTGGTGGTATAATGATATACAGATAGACTAACGTAAAGTATATGCACGCAGTTCTAATTGGATACAGTATGTTGTAACAAGGCTGTTGAATGAAGGGAAAACAATATACTACTGTCTGATTGCTTTACATATGTCTTCAGTATCATTACATATTTGTTTAATCACAAATTCTTCGCGTAATGTACAACAATAATCCCCCATTCATGGGGGTTTTCTGGAATGTTTTAATTGAAATGTGTTTACTTCCGGACTATCCCAATGTGCGATTTGAAATTCTTTGACTTTTTTGGTACCATGAAATATGAGAACTGACTGTTTGGTCAGAGCATTATGTAATTGATTTATTTTTTATTTTTTCTAAGTAGATCTAAAAACCGAGATCCTGCTATTTTGAGCATTGCGTCATTTAATTTTCTTGTGATTCGCAAAGAAGAATTTAAGATAACTGTGGAAAATTGTATAAACAAAATATTCAATCGAAATTTAATTTGTTAGGGTTCAATTGAAATGAAGCAAATTTCTGTCCCTGTTCGGATATAGCAGAAATATTTGTCAATATGTTCCAGTCCTGATATAGCTATGATAGTGGCCTTATATAGATGTTTACTGCATCCATCAAAAATGAATCAATCAACAAATTTATCAATATAATTTTAAATTTAAAGCCGTCTTTTGCAAAAACATCGAAATGATTATCAAGAATGACTGGTATAAGTGATTGTTTGCTGAGCATTATTTGATAGTTTTGATTTTTATATATTTCCAGGAATTTCAACTAGCAGATCAAGACACTTAAGAGAATTATATACTGTTTAAACTAATTTAGCAGTAACTTTTTTCCTTAAACTAGTAGACCCTTTCTTAGGCCGTCCAGATTAATTCTATGTTTAACGTCAACCTGAGACTTCGAAACCTAGGAGGAAGGGAGGAAGAGTAGAAACAAACGAAAATTGTAATAGAAAATAATATGCAATAATCTTTCACAATTTAAATGCATATACATGCTTTTGAACAGATTTGAGGTATGAGTAAAGCTCATTGTTGAAGGCCTCATGGTGACTTCAAGATGAAGAACAACAATAAAAGCGTTGTTCCTTTGCTTGTTTTTACCGTGTATTTGTAGAGACTTTGTCTCATGTGCATTTACTCCATATCCTTTTATTAACCATTTACGACTGGAGTTTCTCCTATAGTGTGGAGTCCGTAAAAAGATTCTCCGTGCGAGAGATGTATGCTATGTATATATTTCAGTTATGGTGTACTTGTTCGTGAGAGAATTTCTCATAGAAATACCATAATAATTTCTAATTTTGGCATTTGTTTTATGTAATTTCGAAATGTATTTCTGACCACCTTTTTAAAGTGCCCACATTTCACTATTGTATAATGCCAAGTTTTCTTACAATCGACTTCATGAGTGCCCTGTGTTTGTCTAAATGTTGTAATCGTCCTCTAGCATGCTAGCTTAAGACACTTGTGCTTTTGTAGGACAACGGATGACAGTGATTGTAAGAGCATTTTTCAGTTAAATCAATGTTTGTTGACAATCCCACATCCATGACCAGGAATGACATGGATGTAGCGTTTTTAGACAATTAGCAAAGAATTCAACTCAAACCGGTGTTAGGGGCCGTCTTGAACTTGCTATGAGGTATGAGAAAATTTCATTGTTGAAGGCCTCATAGTGACGTCAAGATGAAGACCAACTATAAAAGAGTTGTTCCTTTGCTTGTTTTTAATCATGTATTTGTAGAGACTTTGTCTCTTGTGCATTTACTCCATATCCTTTCATTTACCATTAACAGCTTCATTTACATTTTTGACTGACATTAAACTGTTCATTTCACTTTTTTTGAAAGTCTTTCATTTTGTTTTGTTTCTGAGCTTTGTAGCTGTCTAACGTCATTGTTTTCTGTGTACTCGTTTTTGCCATGTATTTGGGTAATACCACTCCTTTGTTCCTTCGTTATTATGCAGCCGTTCTTTCCGGACCCGACTGCTAAATTAATGACCAAAATCGCGTACATCTAGAAGATTTCTGCGCAATACTAAACTTTTGTTTGTTTTACGAGTGGGTGACGTTAAACGTAGAATTAATTTAGGGTGGCCTTAAAATGTTCAAAACATGTATTGCTGATGATATAACGTAACTAACAAACTTTACCAATTTCTCTGATTTATGAATTAGAACCTTGAAGAAAAGAACTATTTCTATTTTGATAAGGAGATGTATATCCCTGATTGCTCATCTTTTATTGCTGTAGTGTTAAATTAGTTTTTCAGAAAGCCTTGTTTCCCTGCACATCCTAATAAAACAATAAAGATATAACGAAGGAACGCTAATTAACTAACAACAAAAGAAACGTACCACAGACAAGTAAAATTTTTTATATTTACTAACGTTGTGTTTTGATGGTCTAATTCTCAGCGCACGTAGACAACTTCAAATCCAAAATTAATGATGAAATTATCAACAGGTTGGTTCAAGTTTCTAAGGGATTAAGAAAATTGGCAAGTCCTAAATGCTGTTTGGTTTAATGGATCGAGTGGACCTTCTCGTAGTGCAATTTGTAAAATGTAAGCAGCTTTATGTCCGGATCAATATTCACAAAAATGTTTTGAAATCTTCGTTAATATCTTTTCATCGTGAGAATGGCAGCGCGGACATGCCATTCTTAAAGAAAAGGCACAAATGGGCTATCAATCAATCAATAATATCAATGAAAGAAATACAAATCTTGTAACATGACCCCTAACATGTGAAACGGGAGTTGAGGGAAAGGAGTCTCAAATAGAAAGAATATGCAAAATTGTAATCATTATTAACAGAATTAGTCTTCACGTAAATTATTAATGAAAGGATAGGGAGTAAATGCACATGAGACAAAGTCTCTACAAAAACATGGTAAAACCAAGCAGTGGAACACTGCTTTTATTGTTATTTTTCATCTTGAAGTCACCATGAGGCCTTCATACCTCATTGAAAAGTTGAGTAAATTAATGGATAAATGTAGGTATCCATGTATTCAATCAGTTATAACCCATGGAAACACCAAGGTTTACCTAGTTTCGGCTTGCAAGATTTTAAAAGCACAACCCGAAGAATTTGACCACCCATGACTCCATCTGGATCGTGTTCAAATGACATTGGAAGCACACGACGATACTATGTGTATATAGTAGCAAAGTATTTTTATAAAGGTGGTCTAATGGTAATATATTGCCATCAACACTGGAATTACATATACCAGTAATAACTATCACATCTATACACTTCATCACTGAATAAATAACACATTGCATCAGAGTGTATTGTTGTAATTGTACAAGATTAATATACTATTAACCTAATAATTACAGAATATGATATTAGTAGATTGGCCATTTTGGTTAATTGATACAAAACTATGATGGCAAATAATGCATACAAAATTTTAGTTGATTTTCAGAGGTTTCTGACAAACAAGGTATTTTCATGTATGCCATTTCAATACATGTCTCGTAAAAATTTCCGAGATATCAGTCTGCAATTTCACTTACCATTCAAAAGATATAATCAATTTCAGAGTTTTTTTTTTAGGACGAACACGCAATAAGACCAGAGACACATATATATTTATACAGATGTCTCGGTACCCCCGAATCTCAGATTCACAAATGATCTGATTTTTGCTAAGTGAAACTAGAAATTGGTAAAAATCAAAATTTTTAGTAAAACGTGCACAACTACTGAAGATCATGTGAACAAAAGGATCAAATCTGAATTTGTATTCTGAAAAAGATGGATTTGCGAAAGACTAATTCTTGACTAAGTGAATCTCTAAATTGATCAAAATAAATTGTATGTGAACAAGATATCTTGAAAGTTTCGTTGGAATCTGGTTTACAAACAGACTGATAACCAGGACAACCATAATAATGACAATACTGAACAAGAACTAGAGTGATTTTTTGAACTTCCGTCGTTTTATACCTTGATCAGTATAGGAGTTATATAATACTTAGAATAGATCGTCTTGTACGACAATCTTAACATCGTGTACAACAGATAAAGGTGTACTCGATTTATATATAGGTCACTAGATGCTAATTGATTCATCCACAACAATACTAACTACTACTACTGTTTATAATAATAATATACAGTTACTGTCTTTTGTTGAGGTAAATGTGCAGTGTTATTGACTTTTGGGGAAACAGATATTCATCGAGCCGCATGGCGAGGTGAATATCTGTTTTCCCAAAAGTCAATAACACTGCACATTTACCGAAACTAAAGGCAGTAACTGTTTTATTTTATTATCCGATAAATACATAATAATTCTTTTTATTATGTATTATACTATACACCAAGAAATTTTCTATGGGTGTCGAATTAACGATTAAAGTTGCATAAAAAAAATGAAATATATACTTTTCAAAAAAATATTATTAGGATAAGTAAAACAATAAATATAACATTATTATTATCTTTACTGTCAGAAATTTACAGATTCTAGCTAACCTTGAGTTTGCGGCTTTTTTCCATTGTTCGTCATTGGTGGGAGATTGTGAAGAAGGGAGGGAATTGACATTTTAATGTAACAAGCGAAAGTTCTTTAAAGACTTTATTTAAAGAATAAATTTTTTTATCCTAAATAATCGATGATTTCTGTCTTTTAAATGAATGCTTGTGTTCTTCCTTTTCACTCCTTGCATCTGTGTAATGTGCGACGATTCTGCGCTATGTGTTGTCGACATCCGTCGGGAGATTTTTTCCCAAAATATTGTGTGAACGCCTTTACCAGTATTACGCTGACTTGTTTCGTATTTTAAGTGTCTTCCTCTTTGCATATTTGCACCATTTTCGCTGATCTTCAGATGAAGCAATTCTGTTTTTAGTGATGCCGATGACGTTGTCACGCGACAATGTTACATAGCAATGTGATTGGACGATATAAATACGGGATTTCCCTTTTTCTAAAAAATATGTCGCAGGTGACGTTTCCCGCGGTGAATATCCTTTTCATGGAGTGAATATCCTTTCTATCGAGTGAATATCCTTTTTTATTCATTTTAATGTCAATGCAACTTTACCATTAGTATTTATATACTATAGAATAATTATTATTATTATTATGTTATTCGTCGGAACGCCACTAAATATCTGCACAGAAGTACATATATCTTTACTATAAACTTACTACGCATTATTTTAACTTAGATGTTTTCTACTTAGATAGATGTTATGTTTAACTTACAATTATAGTTTATCATCATATTATTTTTAGGATTGTTTTCAAATTTCTGCAATAATAAAACCTTTCATTTGAGGCAACTTTGGGGTTAATGAATTCTCCGAAGCTCGCGACCGACTAGTATATATTTCTTCAAATGGAATCAGCTTACAGGAAGCACTTAATCTCCGAGACTTTCTACTTAATAGACTATAATGTGAAGTGATGTTTCTGGGGTGCATTTCAATTAGACAATAATAAATATGTTTATGATGGGTTGCATATCGCCAGTAAAAAGATATAATGGTACCTTTCTGTCAATGAAAATTAACCTGACTATAAAACAGGTAATTTATTCATACGCATGGCTGCAAATTGTATACATGTATACGTTGTGTAAAGGTGACAAAAAGTAAAACTCTCGCCTACAACAAGTTTACAGTGTAGAATTATTTGTCGGCAATAGAACATTAGTTTCACTATTTGGACCACGTGGCAATTAACAAGAGGCTCTCAAGAGCCTATATCGCTCACATGAACCATGACCTTAATTTCAGAGGAGAAGATTCTTAAAGTGTTCTATTTTGAACTATGTTCGATACTGGTGGCCATCTTGAACCAGGTGAGAACATGAAAATCGCAATCATCGAAGGGGACAACCCTATGACTATTGTGACCAAGATTGGCTCAAATAGATCTTTGGACGCATTTCCCATATGTCCTATCTATGCTCCGCGCTTGTCACCAGCATAAAAATCATGAACTTTTAAGGGGACTATCCAAAGACTATTGTAACCAAATTTAGCTTGGTAGTTCAACAAGAGAACATCTTGAATGCATTTCCAATATGGCCCTATGTAAAACTTTGTTCCCTGCTTGCGACCATCTTGGATGATGTACGAACCCAATCTTGAAAGGGTACCGTCCAAGGACGATTGTGACCAATCAAGTTTAGTTCCTATTTTCTGGACAGTTTCAGAGAAGATCTTTAAATGCATTTCCCACATGGTCCCTTTTTTAAATTATGTTCCCACTGACGGCCATTTTGGATAAGGTACGAACATAATAATCACAAACGTTGAAGGGGATAACCCGAGGACTTTCGTGACCAAGTTTGGTTTGAATTGTTCAGAAGATCTTTGAAGGGACCATGGACGCAAAGTGACGGCAAAAGCTCAACCTGACTATAGCTAGATGAGCTAAACATTTATGCGTTTTACAAATATGTCAACTATTTGCAAAACTTTTTTTGTTCAGGGCGATAAGTCATGCATTTGATATATCTTATCAATCTGATGCATGATCTGGCTCAAAATATTCTTTCATGTAACACAAATTGCTAGGTCAAGGTTAAAATCGAAGTCAGAATTTTTCTTTCATGTCTAAATAATTACCTGATTAATAAATACTGCACAATAATATAAAGGATGGTTATTCACATCTTGAACGGTCATAAAGTACTACATTAAAAGTTATTTATCCTTTTCTTGTTTCTTTCACGTCTTGGAATGAACAGACAGAAATGAGGAGAATGTACTATGTATTCAGAAATTAATAGGAATTTCCCACCAACAGGGTTATCTTCTGCCATAATTACAAAGAGGTCAACTACCTTGCCCGAAATCGAGATGTTTGTCTATAGTATATGCATATACCAGACAGCCCTAGATGTCACAAAGGACCAGTTCACATGACAACTGTTCAGAAACGTGTAGGATGTATTTCTAGACTTTGGCTAAAAACAACAACATTATACCGCTATGCATTTTTTCATACATCAGCCACTTAATATGTCACTTCAATGAAATTTTTACAATTTTTGTAGGGTTTTTTGTCCAGATTCATTGTCTATCTCATACACCGTGATCACATACACCCAAATTCGTTGTATACCACATACAGAACCAAACAATAAGCTAACTTCCGTTAGAAGGATAAATGTTTATACACTTGCAACACAAAATTTATTTTGGTTCTCTATGTCCTTTGTGTAGTACCATCTTCTCAAACACCGTAAAAAGGCTAAAATGGACACAAAAAGCTATTTACAGCTAATATTTCCAAAAAGACACAAGTCTCGCATTCATTAATTTTATTCCCAGGAAATACATGTAGATCACCGTACACAATTTTTGACAACATTTGAGCACTTTTAAAATGGCCCAACATGGGAACAAATTTCACGGCTGAATGTAATAATTTTCAAATTATTTTTATGAGTAATTCGAGTTTACACACATGTCTGTGGCATAAACCTTAGAATTTTGGTTGTATTTCATGAAATGTATCCAATTGTTTTATTGGTACCATATGCTTTGTCTATTAATTAACAATGCAAATGAATTTCTCAGCACGTGATAAAAAGTAAAGGTAGAGCAAAAAACTGTTTTCACCTGCTTTGACATATAACTGTTTGTGAAAGGGTATGACGCAAAAGCAAAAATATATGCATAACACAGAAACACTTGTGTCAATCGGGATATTCATTCAAGATTTTTTTCCCAACTTGTTTATCTCTATTTGTCTTGGAAGCTGAACAGAAGTTAAGAATTACATTTCAAACGACAAATACATATTGAATACACAATATATTGTTCAGTTTTGGTTTTAAAACGATATAGAAATGATAAAAAATATTTTAAGTACATTTTTTTAAAGGGAATAATTTATTGAGATAAAACCAGTGGAGAAAACAACTTAGGTATAATAACCTTTTTAGAGTATGTCTACTACTCGTCTCCCATGTCAAAAATATGCTTTTGTAACGCTAGAAGTCCCTTGAATAATCCTACAATTCGCGATTTTCTTGAACAACTTTTATATACTTTTACTTGTAAGTTTTATTTAAGGGACTTGTGTATTTTACCAGTATATGCAATAGCAATTATTCTGAGCATCAGGTATAGGGAAAGAACGATCGTACAGTGGATAACCCCTTACTTTACCCATAAACCTATTGCAGTTGTTGAGATTAATTATTTATTACTGTTCAGCTGACTTAAGGATGTACCCTGGTGAGAAGCCAAAATTTTAAAGTATTTAACTTTTTTTCAAACCTTGATTTTTGCAATGTTCTTACCCTATAAATTCAACATATAAAGAAAAATTCATAGGTTGCTGTGCAAATTATTTTGCTACTGATGTTTGAAAGTGACCAATTTTAACACTTTTGCGCATTTTTAGGCATTTTTGGCCATTTTTTACTATTTTCATTGAAAACATCTAGCTTAGAGTATTAAACTTTTTCTAATACTTTCTGAAAAGCTGTAAACAAAAATCATATGTTGGTGTTGATATAAGAAAGTTTTGTCCCATTTTCATGCTTTTTAGGGGCAATTTCAGCATTTCAATATTTCCCTGAAAATGTAGATTTTCTAAATTTTTTAAACAGCTAATGGTTTAAACTTCATTTGTTTTGTGATTTTTTATTGCAAAAATATATAACACTATTTTTAAGATAGCAAAAGTAAATTTTAAGAGCATATTTTTTTTTCATAAAACGGCTTTTTCTAACCCAACCCTTATTTTGTGAAAATTTGACATGAATCCAACAGCCAATTAGGGCATTATTCTTCAATTTGAGAAACCACTTGATAGAAATGAATAATTTTTTTACACAATTTGAAGATTAACATCAATTTTGTTAATTCATTGCTATTGTACATAAAATATAAATAATTTTAAAGTTATTTCCAAACGAGATTTTCAATGAGACTGAAACCTCAGCAGAATACATCTTTAAAGCAAGTAATCAATGAAATATTAAAATGACATCAAACTCCCTGCTTTGGCATGAAATTTCTCATTTGGTGTGAGTCGATGTGCTTTTTTTATTTCAGATATAAGGGAGGGAAAGTAATGATGGTCTTGTGCCAAAGACAATAAAATGCTAAAATTGTTTTCAATATTCATTTCTGAAATATATCCCAAATAATATGACAATGCGTGTTAAAGGTATGGCATGAATCTCGTTAATCATGCATGTGTTTTGGCGTAATTTGTTCCTCCGTCTATAATTTATTTTGTGAGCAGGGAATTTAGTAATTACTTTATCAGACATACAACATGAGTTTTATCACGTAGCAATATTACAACAATAAGAATAAACACCGAGATCAATCATTGTCCAAACTGCTGCATCCGTGTGATGTTGGGTGATGTTCTATAAAAACAAGTGTACCAGACGAACCAACGGATTTTATGTTAAGAAAAGTCTACATGCACTTTACCCTGCTTTTATCTTTTCCTGAAAGCGATGATATATAAATGATATATTACAATGACTGATTTATGTGATTATATTTCGGTAAAAGTATGGTAAAAAAAAAAGAATCTGACTGCCCAAAAGTATTAGCACTGATCAGTACTAAATGGTCACGAAGGACAAATTTCTATTTAAAGTCGGCGAACAGTCTTAAACGGTGAACAAATCTGTACATTTAACAATGCACAAATGCCTATACAGTAAGCACATAAAGGTCGCAATATACAGAAAAAAGGGAAACGGGGAATGTGTCAAAGAGACAACGACCCAAAGGGGAGTAATAACAACCCAAAGCCACCATAAGATCTTCAATGAACGATCAGGAAACCCCACACCCAATGGCAGGTCGGAGTCGGTCCCCTGAATAAAGAGTAATCAAGTTCAGCGAAATAGACACCATCAGCCGACGTGATAAATAAAAAACAATAGTAACAACAGTAAAATCAAGTTCTCAAACACTGAACAAATATTTATACAATAAGCACATAAGTGATAATCATGGTCCTCAACGAAAGACGATTTCTTTTACACAAAGTTAGCACAAGAAGTCACCATATGTAGCCTTTCGGAAAAGAAAAAATCCAATACATTCAGAACGACATGGTCACCAGACAGTCGTTGTCTCTTTGACACATTCCCCGTTTCCCTTCTTTTCGTATTCAGGAAAAGACAAATCCGTTATAGTCACCAAAGCATGGTCATCAGACAGCCTTCAGCAAAGGCCAAATTCCTATACATTCAGCACAACATGGTCACCAGACAGACTTCAGGAAAGGACAAATCATTTATAGTCACCAAAGCATGGTCATTAGACAGCCTTAAGCAAAGGCCAAATTCCTATACATTCAGCACAACATGGTCACTTGACAGCCTTCAGGAAAGGACAAATCCTTTATAGTCACCAAAACATGGTCATCAGACAGCCTTCAGGAAAGGCAAAATTCCTTTATAGTCAACATAAAGTCTCCACAAAACAACACAGGACAAATTCCTTTATAGGTAAACAAATAAAAAGGGGGACACCATACAACCATCACTGATTTACGGCAAATGACTAATTCCATTATGGTCATCACAACATGGTCACCAGACCTCCTTCAGCAAATGACAAAGTCTTATAAAGTCATTACAACATGGTCACCAGACCTCCTTCAGCATATGCCAAAGTCTTATAAAGTCATTACAACATGGTCACCAGACCTCCTTCAGCAAATGCCAAAGTCTTTACAACATTGCCACCAGACCGCCTTAAAAAAGAGGATAAACAATTACAGTCAGCACAGCATCGTCTCCAAACCGCCTTCAGCAAAAGACAAATGCCTATAAATGCAGTTAAAAATGGCCGCCATACAGGAATGGCCACCATACAGGCCTCAACAATGGAAAATGCCTATAATGTGAGTACAAAATGGTAACAATAGAGCCCTCAACAATAGACAATTGTCTATATAGTAAGCACAAAGTGGTAACAAAGCAACCCTCAACAATGAACAAGTGCCTATATAGTAAGCAAAAAGTGGTCACAACACAACCCTCAACAATAGACAATTGTCTATATAGTAAGCACAAAGTGGTCACAAAGCAACCCTCAACAATAGACAATTGTCTATATAGCACAAAGTGGTAACAAAGCAACCCTCAACAATAGACAATTGTCTATATAGTAAGCACAAAGTGGTTACAAAGCAACCCTCAACAACAGACAATTGTCTATATAGCACAAAGTGGTAACAAAGCAACCCTCAACAATAGACAATTGTCTATATAGTAAGCACAAAGTGGTTACAAAGCAACCCTCAATAATAGACAATTGTCTATATAGTAAGCAAAAAGTGGTCACAAAGCAACCCTCAACAATAGACAATTGTCTATATAGCACAAAGTGGTAACAAAGCAACCCTCAACAATAGACAATTGTCTATATAGTAAGCACAAAGTGGTTACAAAGCAACCCTCAACAATAGACAATTGTCTATATAGTAAGCACAAAGTGGTCACAAAGCAACAATAGACAATTGTCTATATAGTAAGCACAAAGTGGTAACAAAGCAACCCTCAACAATGGACAAGTGCCTATATAGTAAGCACAAAGTGGTCACAACACAACCCTCAACAATGGACAAGTGCCTATATAGTAAGCACAAAGTGGTCACCACACAACCCTCAACAGTGGACAAGTGCCTATATAGTAAGCACAAAGTGGTCACCACACAGCCCTCAACAATGGACAAGTGCCTATATAGTAAGCACAAAGTGGTCACAACACAACCCTCAACAATGGACAAGTGCCTATATAGTAAGCACAAAGTGGTTACAACACAACCCTCAACAATGGACAAGTGCCTATATAGTAAGCACAAAGTGGTCACAACACAACCCTCAACTAGAGCATGTCGAAACTGCCGTTGTCGGAAGGGCCCCGCAATTTCGATCCTGAAACTCTGGGCAAAAGTAAAAATCAGATGAGTGTGGATTCAAATTCTGTTTGACACACTAATGTGTTGATACAGTAATTTGCTGGATATAGTGATTTCTTGAAGTTTTACCAAACTATATCATTTCTTAGCTTCAGACTAAATATCAAGTCATTTAAAGTTAAAAATCAAAGTATCAGCAAAACAGAAAGTAATTCAGTGACAAACCTATAAGTCACTCACACAAATCATCATTTCCAAGCTTCAGACAAAATTTCAAACCATTCCCTATTATAGAAGCCAAGTAATCTGTGACAAAAATTTCGTTGATAGTAAAAAATCAAAGTATCGGAGAACAGGAAGTGGAGACCCGACGATGTTGAAAATTGCTTACACAATACAACTCATTATTATCAAGCTTCAGACCAAATTTCAAATCATTCCGTATTGTAAAAGCGAAGAAATCCGTAACGAAAATTTTGTTCATAGAAAAAAATCAAAGTATCGGGAAACAGGAAGTGGATACCTAATAAACTTAAAAATTGCTTACACAATACAAGTCATCATTTCCAAGCACAAGGCCAAATTTCAAATCATTCCCTATAGTATAAGCCAAGAAATCTGTGACGAAAAATTTGTTAAAAGTAAAAAAATCAAAGTATCGGCAAACAGGAAAAAGCCTGATAAACTTGAAAATCGCTTACACTATACACCTCATCATTTAAAAGCTTCAGACCAAATTTCAAATCATTCCCACTTATACAAGCCAAGAAATCTTAGACGAAAATTTCGTTCAGAGAAAAAAAAATCAAAGAATCGGCAAACAGGAAGTGGATACCCGACAACCTTGATAATTGTTTAAAAGATACAAGTCGTCATTTCCAAGCTCTAGACCAAATTTCAAATCATTCCCTATTGTAGAAGCCAAGAAATCTGTGACGAAAAATTTGTTAAAGTAAAAAAATCAAAGTATCGGCAAACAGGAAGTTGAAGCCCGACAATTTTGAAAATAGCTTACACAATACAACTCATCATTTCCAAACTTCAGACCAAATTTCAAATCAATCCCACTTATAGAAGCCAAGAAATCTTTGACGAAAAAAAAAATGTTGACGGACGGACAGACAAAGTGAAAACTATAGGGCACCCACATCTCGATGCGGGGCCCTAAAATATACCCAATGTCTGAGTTTATCATGTTTTTTCAAAAAGTCCACCAGATGCCAAGGTCAAGTTCATGAGGTCCAAAATTCTGGTATCATTTGAAAGGTCTTTCCATAAGGAATACACATGCAAAATATGAAAGCCCTATCACTTACCATTTAAAAGATATACCAAATGTTATAAGTTTTTTGTGGACAAACAAATCAACAGACAGACAGACAGATCAAAAACTATATGCCACCCTGAATCTTAGATTCACAGGGACAAAAAAAACAGTATAAGCATAAAAAGTATATATATAACAATGATAGCTATATACTGAACATTCTCTTCGATAATAGTCCAAATGGTAATACAGTTGCAAGTATTTATAATTTCCATAAATATATTTTCAAACAAGTTATCAAAAATCTAATGGTGCAGCGCTTTGTTATTTTTTCATTAGGAATCCACTGCAAAAAACTGCATCAAAATCGGACTAAAAATAAAAAAAATTAAATTTTTGAAATTAGCCCCTTTTGGGCCCATTTATCTTGTGAACGGTACATGCCACGTGAAATCCTTTGGCATACTGCTGATAGGAAATTCCCTCAGGAAGACACCGAAAGAAACCCCATCAAAATCCGATAAATAATAAAGGTTCTACAGTCCAATATGTTAAAACATCAAATTTAACCCTTTTTGGCCCCTTTTTTCAAAACGGATGGGGCCACAATGACCAAAACTATGTCAAGCCTTCCTTTTGTGCCAAGGAACATTGTATTAAAATTTCATAAGGATTGGTCAACTGAAACTAAAGTTACTGACCAAAAACAAAAGTGTCCACAGACAACGACGACAACGACGACGACAGCACCATACCATTATACGACCGTAAAAATTTTTGTGGTCGTATAATAAAAATTAATAGGTCACCGATCTGGTTTTTCCGGAATAAGCTTGAAAATGTAATTTATCCTTTAATATATCTTTAAAATTATCTCCCTTTAACAGAATAAGATTTTTTCAAAAAGTGACATATTGCTAATTTCATTTTATTCATTATCAATAAACTGTCAACTAGAGGCTAAGAGACTGAGCCTGTATCGCTCACCTGACAAAATGCTTCTATGCCATGCATGACCAAAAATATGTTTATTACCAATGGGGTCTAATATTTAGCTAAGTTATCCATTAGCACCCCTGTTTTTGTCTTATCCTATTGGAATGAGTAATTTTTGCAAAGGACCTTCTATACATTTAGTTAAATTTGCTTGAATAGTTTCAGAGAAGATGATGAAAAGGATGGCTTTCTCATACCGGGCTCCAATGTTCAACTATATGTGCTGCAGTGGCGGCAATGTTTTTTTACTATATAGCTAGATCAAAATGAAATGAGTATTTTTGTAAAGTACTTTCCGTACACCACTCCTCTAAGTTTGGTTGAATTTGTTTCAGAGGTTTCATAGGAGAAGTTTAAATGTGATTTTCCCATAGAGTCCAATGTAAAACTATGTTCCATGCTGGCGGCCATGTTTTCTATCGGATTGTAATGAAATGAGCAATCTTTGTACAGGACTTTCCATACATCACTCATGTAAAGTTCAGTTGAATTTGCTTCAGTGGTTTCAGAGGAGAAGATGAAAATGTGATTTTTCCCATAGGGTCCACTGTTAAACCTAAGTTCCGCGCTGGAGGCCATGTTTTTGATCGGATCGGAACACATTGGGCATTCTTTGTCAAGGACCTTGAGAACATCATTCCTGTAAAGTTTGGTTAAATTTGCTTAAGCTGTTTCAGAGGAAAAGATAAAAATGTGATTTTTCCCATAGGACCCAATGTAAAACTATGTCCGCGCTGGCAGCCATGTTTTTTATCGGATCGGAACAAAATCAGCATTCTATGTCAAGGAGTTTTAGTACATCATTCTAGTAAAGTTTGGTTGAATTTGCTTCAGTGGTTTCAGAGGAGAAGATGAAAATGTGATTTTCCCATAGGGTCCAATGTTAAACTAAGTTCCGAGCTGGCTGCCATGTTTTTTTATTGGATCGGAATAAAATGAGTATTCTTTGTCAAGGACCTTTAGTACATCATTCCTGTAAAGTTTGGTTGAATTTGCTTCAGTGGTTTCAGAGGAAAAAATGAAAATATGATTTTCCCATATGGGTCCAATGTTAAACTAAGTTCTGCGCTGGCGGCCATGTTTTTTATCGGATCGGAACGAAATGAGTATTCTTTGTCAAGGACCTTTAGTACATCATTCCTGTAAAGTTTGGTTGAATTTGCTTCAGTGGTTTCGGAGGAGAAGATGAAAATGTGAAAAGTTAACAGACGACGGACGGACGGACGACCGACGCCAAGTGATGGCAATAGCTCACACTGACCCTTCGGGTCAGGTGAGCTAAAAATCTTTTTTACAATATTTCAATGGTATATCCAAATTTTCATCAGATGTGCCAGATGGATGCACAGTTTTAGACACCCAAACCACCTTAAAAACATATTCTTTAGAGATATTTTGACCATTTACTTCTAATTTTTGGAATACACTAGAGCATGTCGAAATTGGCGCTGTCGGAAGGGCCCCGCAATTTTCAATTCTGAAATTCCGGGCAAAAGTAAAATTGAGATAAGTGTGGATTCACATTCTGTTTGACACACAAATTTGTTGATACAGTAATTTGCTGAATACAGTGATTTCTTGAAGTTTTACCAAACCATGTCATTTCTCAGCTTCAGACTTAATATCAAATCATTCCAAGCTGATACAAGTAAAAAAAATCTTTTGAAGATAATTTTGTTTATAGTAAAAAGTCTTCAGTATTGGCAAACAGGAAGTGGATGTTTGACAAATTTGAAAACAACTTTCACAACCATTCCCTCCAGTAGAACCCAAGAAATCTGTTATGGAAATTTAGCTTTTAGTAAAAATTCAAAGTCTCAGCAAACAGGAAGTGGATGTCCGACAAACTTGAAAATGGCTTACACAATACAATTCATCATTTCAAAGCTTAAAACAGAATTTCAAATCATTCCCTCAAGTTGAAGCAAAGAAATCTGTGACGAAAATTTGTTTTTTTTGTAAAAATTCAAAGTATCAGCAAACAAGAAGTGGGCGCCTGACAAACTTGAAAATTGCTTACACAATACAACTCATCATTTCTAAGCTTCAGACCAAATTTCAAATCATTCCGTTCAGTAGAAGCCAAGAAATCTGTGATGGAAAATTTGGTTTATAGTAAAAAAAATCAAAGTATTGGTAAACAGGAAGTGGATGTCCGACAAACTTGAAAATTGCTTACACAATACAACTCACCATTTCCAAGCTTCAGACCAAATTTAAAATCATTCCCTTCAGTTGAAGCCAAGAAATCTTTGACGAAAAATTTGGTTCGTAGTAAAAATTCAAAGTATCGGCAAACAGGAAGTTGGTGCTCGACAAACTTGAAAGTTGCTTACACAATATAACTCATCATTTCTAAGCTTCAGACCAAATTTCAAATCGTTCCCTTCAGTAGAAGCCAAAATATCTTTGACGGAAAATTTGGTTTATAGTAAAAAATCAAAGTATCGGTAAACAGGAAGTGGATGTCCGACAAACTTGAAAATTGCTTACACAATACAACTCACCATTTCCAAGCTTCAGACCAAATTTAAAATCATTC
>MJUU01037878.1:71888-88853 GCA_002080025.1 Modiolus philippinarum
CCCCCAAAAAAAAAATCAAATCAAAATTTAAAAAAAATGGAAAAATGGTGCACAATGGCAATGTGTACTGACTATTTTGTAAAAAATTCATTGAATTTCTCCAAGAGAAATGTGTAACCCCAGTGAGTACGGAATAACGAACGGACGGACGGACGGACGAACGAACGAACGGATACCATGATCACTATACCGCCCGCTAAAGCGGGGGGGTATAAAAATGCATTTGCATTTACATTGCACTTTTGTTACACGTTCCATTTGGAATTAGTATGTTAAAGATAAGACTAGGAACAGATATGATTAAACAGTCATTTATCAACCATCAGATTTAGATTTGAAAAACACCGCACTAAATAACCCGTATACATTTCTAAGATAGTTTTCATTATTTAGTCTGTAATTTCATCAGCGATATCAAAAATATTCGACTTTCAAAGCAGAAATATTTACGATGCGTATGATACATCCAGGTTTCCTGCTGTTATTATACTGAAAAATATTTATTCTTCCTACACAAGTGTGTTGTGATTCGTAACAAAAATAGTATAAACATAACGGTGACTTATTTATATATCAATAGCACACAGCTGGGATTCTCCTTAAATTTGAGAAGATACAAGCTTTCTGTTTAGAAACAAAATAAATGCTACATTAAATAGCATTGTGCAGGTCACTGCAATATAGGAGTCACATTACAGTTTTGAATAAACGTGTCTTTCAAATTGGACTTCTAGTCACGTGTTAATAATATAGCATGTAGCATGTATGTAGTAGTTATACCCCGATGGGGTATAACTATAATTTGTACCATTCAAATCTTAAAGAATTTGATCAGATTATGATAAAGCAGAATTAATGCATTATCTGATTCCATTTAATTATATCACGGTAATATTATCATCGTTTAAACTTGCCAGTAAATTATAGGTCTGCTGCTGGGAGATAAAATCATCATGTTTTGTTGTTACTCGATTCCCTTCACAGCGTGTTTTTAAAAAAAGACACAATGGAAATGCTAAGTTGCAAAACCTGTACACAATAAGATAATGTTAAAGGAACATACAAAACCACTACTTAGAACATTTTGACTTCCTAGCTCTTCATAATTCAAATGTCTTGGAACCAATTGTGCTGCAAAATCGCTGCTTTTTGGTCCATGATTAATTTAAGATTTGGAAGTGCCAGTGGTGCAACTTGTCTTTCTGAGAATAAATAGCTCAGTGTGTTGTAATAAGTCATGCTCGTCACTGTTATTCTAAATCACATGTCCTTCGGGTTCTAATCTTTTAAAACCAGGGATAAAGTTTGGATACTCCGGTCTATCATGCCTAATGAATGTTCATTATCAACAGTGACAAGTGACTGCAATAGGTATACATGTATAATCAGTTACTAAAGGCAGGAATGTGATGATAACATGTTGTTATAGAATAAATCGCATATCTTAATTCCATCAGACTACTAGACTAGTGTTATAACATGCCTGTGGTCTATGTCTGCTACTATCGTATAGTGTTTTCCAGCAAATATCATATGATTCGGACGCGAGAATACGACATAAATCAGAGGACTTCCATCATTAAACTTACCAGGTTTTATCGTGCCACTAACTTTTTGGAGGCTTTATAAAACAAGCTTTCCCTAATACACAATAAGATTTCAAATTTCGTGGTTAAAAAGTAACATGTAAGCCCCATTTATGTATGTAGATCTTTGGCAATATTCGTCTTTCTGGTACGTCTTACCTCAAATATGCGCAAAATTGAAATATCACGACCACAAATGTACGTGTAGCCGTTTCGTATAATTGAAACTTTTTTTTTTAAGTTTGAAACAGACAAGTGAATTTCTGTTTAAATTAAAATATGAAACCAAATGAATGAATGAATGAATGAATATCATTTTTATAGCTACAAACTACAAAACAGAAATGTAATACACAATACTTTTAATATTAATAAAATCAGAATGCAGAAAAAAATACATTCTTATGCATGTTTTATATTTTCAGTTAATTAAGATGGAAGATGATGGTAACTTACCAAGTTGAATCTTTCACTGACTGTTTCCACAGACAAGACAAGTGGATTAATGTCTTATTACTGATCTTTGTTAATCACATTGATGTAATTATCTGATATTTAACGCGCCAACTACCTTGATATCTCATTGGCTGACAGTTTTCTTCAAGATGTTTGATTGGTTAAAAGGTAGGCGGATACTTTGTTGGTATTTTACTATTCTTGGCAGTAATACAAGCTGACATTAAGAAACGTGTATGTCTAGTAAAATAGGAGGCTGGTAATTTTTATGTAATTTTAATTGACATTCATGTGTATAATATATGCATATTTTTTCCTATCTTTATTAGAAGTTGTAAGATCTGGTCTGAACATGCGACTATATATATATGCCGTGGTATTAAGTTAAAAATATGCATTTTTGCAAAAGCATGAATAATTTTAAAAGTATATGCTAAATTCGATTTTTTTGAATATGAATATTTCAATTTTAGCATATGCCGGCTAAATTCGATTTTTTTTTAATATGAATAAATCAATTTTAGCATATGCCGAAATATTAAGTGCATGTATGCTTAAATACCAGATTCGGTTACCCTGTATATTTTATCGAATACATGCCATTCTTTGAATAAATTTC
The DNA here is from genome assembly GCA_002080025.1 of Modiolus philippinarum. Classification (NCBI taxonomy): domain Eukaryota; kingdom Metazoa; phylum Mollusca; class Bivalvia; order Mytilida; family Modiolidae; genus Modiolus; species Modiolus philippinarum. The sequence goes on from MJUU01037878.1 coordinate 74,550, forward strand.
AAAATGAATACCGAAGCAAGTACCAAATCATAAATCCAGAATACATGGTAATGTAAGGATGACATGCAGACATGGAACACAAACGATGAACACGAAACAAACAAAACATATACAAATGCTACAAAAATTAAAGCAACTTTAAATATATATTTGAGCATATTTGACAACTGAACATTGCATACCAATGTTTTATCCAGTGAATGGATATGTTCAGACTCATGAAAATGAAACCTATAACAGGGCTTCACATTGCCATGATAAAAGTGTTGAAGTTGCAAGAAAATTTGAATGCAGTTGATTTATGGTGTAAAGATAACTCAATGAAAATAAATTCACAAAAAACAAAGTGTATGATATTAGGTTAAAAACAAAGACTTTCAGGATTGTCAGATCTTGATAAAAGATGTTTCTATTGAAAATGTTCACGCACAGAAACTACTTGGTATTGACATAGATGAAAATTAAAGCTGGAATGTACAAGTAAATAGGATCTGTAAAATACTTTCATCTAAAATATCGCTCTTATGCAAGTTAAAGTCATATTTACCAACACATGTACGACAATTATTTTATAGCCTTATATTGACTATTGCTGCACGGTATGGGGAAGTGTATCTAAACGTGAGTCTGACAGAATTATAAAGTTACAAAAAAGAGCGGTAAGAATTATCCTAGACTGTGATTTTTATACACCTTCAAAATTCATGTTTTCCTCCTTGAAATGGTTATCATTTACTGAGAGAGTACAGTACCAAAAATCTATTTTAATGTATAAGATTGTAAATGGGATGGTTCCCGAATATTTGATACTAAATCTCACTGCTTACGTTCTTCTTCAAATTGTGATCAATTCCTACCCAGACCAAATACAAATTTTTATAAAAGGTCATTCCATTATTCTGCCGTAGAAATTTGGAATAGATTACCAACTTTTATCAAATATTCAAATTCTTTGGAGGTATTCAAACAACATTGTTTTGATTACTTTTTAGCAAATCCTAAACATGATGCTTTAACTTTATAAATTGTAATTATATCATTATTGTTTATTGTTAATGTGTTTAATATATTAATTTGATATTTTGTATGTTGTTTTTAGAGGGTCCTAATGAAAATTAGACTTGTTCTAATTAGGTTACCCTCTTTAAATAAAGAGTTTACTTACTTACTTACTTACTTACTTCAACAAAGCCTCATTAACTCTATTGATGTCCGTCTACTGATTTCTTTACCAAGAGTATTCGTTATTCCCTTGGCTGTAGTTGCAATTCATTTTAAACATATATGTTTACTGTAAGCGTTAAAAAGTTATTCGCGAAAAACAGATTTACCGAAACGCGTCAAGGGCTTTAACTCAAAAACGGTTTGTCGCAGAGTTTTCGTTGTAATGTATCCAATAAAGATCTTTTTAAGAGGAGTATTTTTCGTATATATTGTCTTCAGAATTTTTTTTTTCTTTTTCGAGATATTCCGCTGACAAAAATTGAATGGCGGACAAAAAATGGCCCAAGATTTGTAATCAGGACCAAGAGCTACCTGGAAACCAAATTTAGTGGAAATCCAAGAACTTTGAGAAATTTGCATATTTAGGGGTCTAAAACGCGTAATCAGGGTCATGACTCTCAAATATTTATTGCATGACAAATAATCTCGAGGATGAATGCAACCTTAGAATTTTGGTAGCAGTAACGGATCCTGATTCTATCCGCTTTACAAGGTTTTTGGGTTCCGGACAGATAACTCCGTTACTAAAATAAATCGGTTTGTGGCCCTGAGTTTTGAGATCCAATGTGTGATGTCGATTTATCATACTAAGTATCGAAATGATATGTCGCGTAGTTTTAAGGCTTGGATCTCGGCGGAAGAAAAAAAGGGGAAAATAATAATCTCAAGAATTACAATAAGGTTTTTCACTGTGGTCAAAGACCTTAATTACAAAAACGGCTTAAAAAGTATGGAACCTTGTGGACAGGGTCTGTGGTACTTATATCACTGGAGCTGTAAGTCGCTATAATATTGTAGGCAGAACAACATATTTGATGAACAAATGTTCTCCAGCATTCAAAATGGGTTTCTTTATACAAACATTTTATTATGCTTTGTAATCTTTGTAATCTTCACAAAATTCCAAAAGCGAGCCTAAGTTTTACACATAAATATAGATTCTGACATGTTTTTGTCTAATTGTTGTATCTATTTTTCATATGTAGTGGTAACATTTTTCTAAGAACTCGATTAAAGAATTACACATCTAATTGTTTTGGCCACTTTAACTATTCATTTTTTAACACAAGTTTATTAATTGTTATTTTTCAAGTCAATTGTCTGCTAGAACACGTGCTAAAGCTTGATTTTATAGTATAGTCAAGAGTTTATATGGGCTGAAAATAACTTTTATACGAGCACATGTTCCTTATTTTTAAGTATGCTTTTATATTGTGCATCATTAAAATAGAAAGCATGTGAAAATCTAGACCTTTTTGTGTGTAACAATCTCAATACATAAAAAAGAAACAAGTGTAAGTAACGAAATTTCACATACTCAGGGAAAAGAAACATACATTTTGAATTGTATAGCAATCACTGCCGACTAAGTGCGAATCGACAGGATCATTATGAAACAATATAAGCGATTGTTGAAAAAGTCATTATTACTGTCGTAAACATTATTGATTTTATATCAGTAATAATTTCTTTATCGGAATCGCATCTATTGTTTAGACTCTGATAATGATCCCATCGATTCGCACTTTGTCGATAGTGGCAATGGTTTTTAATTTTGGTTTCTCCCAAATATAATTTTCAAAGGCTGACATCTTTTTGAACTATTTCTCGGTGCTTTCAAAAGTTTTCAACAGATGAATGTTTTTTTTTGTATTTGACTATACACCGAGGCCAATACGGTTAAGCTGCTACGGTTTCGATGATTTTAGAGGTGCAAAAATTCTTAGGTCGATCGAATCAGATACAAAATATTGATATTTGTTTTAATCAATCTTACCATGCAGACCGAATTAACTTGTACACGGCAAATTTAACCGAGATTATGGTATCTCTGCAGCAGAAATATTATATTCAACATTCGCATAAAATATGTCAATGTATTTCGTTATAACAGCCGTTAGTCTAGAAATGATACACAAATGAAGATGAATGTTTGAACAGATGTATGTTTCACGGAAAAACGATCACCGGAGAGAGAACATTAAAAGACTTGGCAAAACAACGCAATAATCAAACATACAGCGAAGTACCAACTCTTACATAATATATATTCTCATTTTACTTTCCTAAACAGGCAGATATGGTATGCAATACTTTCCTAATAAAGTTACTTACACGTGTCATCGTAGTTTTCTGATCACATAGATAACACAGATATGTTCTGTTACCCACAACAGACAGATGTTGACGCTTACTATAATAACCTCCCTGTTTAGGAAATTATGAAAGTGTCAATAACTTTACCATATCTGTCTGTTTAGGAAAACAACGGCAGTAGAATACCGAGGGACAAACCACAAGATTACATAAATCAAAGTCCAGAGACAAGGCAAAAGCGAGAACACCAGAAGACGGAAGACCAAAGACACCACATGCCCACAAAACACACGAACACTACATATACAACACAAAAAACTAAAGCACTAACCACGTGGCACTAACAGTGTGAAATTAAAAAAACAGAGTGACATCAGATGCTCTGGAAGGGTAAGCATGTCCTGCTCTGTATACAGGACAGGTTTTTGTTATGAAACAAGCAGATATGTTATAATTACCTATACTTATACATATTCATATTGATTACCTATTTAGTTTTGTTTCCAAAACTTAAGTAAAACCACGTTTAGTAATACATTTTCTCATACAAGCGGAGATATGGTTTAGTAACCCATTCAATATGCATTTCTGAACAGGTACACGTTCATAATCTCACCACACTTTTCCTTAACAGGCACATATCGTATAGTTACCCACACTCGCATACATATTCTCATTATACTTTCCTTAACTTGCGGATGGGAATATCCATACACATTCGTTTTTACTGTCCTAAAGAGGCAGATATGGTTTAGTTTCCAACACTAACCTTATTAACATTCATACCTTGCAAAAATGACAAAAATGAATCCCTTTTCGGGACAGGATATGCCAGAACCAATTTTTTTTTCTGGTTGTCACTCGCTTCACTGTATGTTTAAGGCAAATTGTAACTGGTTTATTTCAGCATGCTTTTAGACGATCACAAAGTTTTACACAAAAATATATATTCTGATATGTTTCTGTCGAATTTTTACGGTCCAATATCTTTTTACACACTTGAACAATTTTCTTTTAACATACGCAACGGGAACTTGTTAAGAATTAATATGCAAAATGCACATAGGTCATTATTTTAGGAATTTGAAGAGGCAGATTCGAAAATCTAAAAAGAACAAAAAAAAAAGAATCTGTCCAAATTGTCATTTAAATAAATTAAATGAAGCTCCTTTATTCTATAAATGTCCAAAATATACTTCCCATTAGAGAAGAACACAAACTGTAAACATTTTTAGAATAGAAAATACTTAAATGAATTTGAAAAAATTGCTACAATAAAGCCTCTTTCGGTTCATTTGCAATATACTTCTCTATTTGTATAAAAATCACTTATACTGAGAAAAGTGGAAAAAATAATTGCATACACAGGCAATATAAATATAGAGTCATATATAGGTTTCGCGTGTTTAGTTGTTGTAATTTATATGTTTACACATGCTCTCAACCATTAGGGTAACAAATATGCATTTCTGAATAAATATTTAAATTTAATTGTTTTCGACCACTTCTAGGACGATTGTATTAATTACTATTTCGGTTCTCACTTAAGTTAGAGTCCAATATCTGCTTGAACATGTGCCACATATTGGGTTTATAGCATGTGCAAGAGTTTATATGAGTAGAATATAATATTTGCCTGTGTATCATTAAGATAAAAAACGTGTGAAACTCTTAGACCTTTTTGTGTGAAATAAACTCGAAATAAATGTATGTATATAGTATCTGGAAAGCAAAACAAACAAACGAATAATATAAGTTAAATTCAAAATATTTAGTCTTAAGCAATGAGCAAAGGAAAAAAAGCAAGTTTTAAAACCACACTATTATCTCATCAAACTTTCCTAAACAGCAAGATAGAGGATTAAGTAACTCTATCTCACATGATACATATTCCCAAATAACTTTATGAAACAGGCAGATATGCATACCACACTAAAAATACAAATTCTTATCATACTGGTGACAGGAATGGTTTAGTAACCAACCCGTACGGAATACACATTATCATTTACTTAAAAAAACAGATATGAGTAACTTACCCATACCTATACAAAACATTCTCATCAAACTTTCTTTAAACAGGCAGATTATGGTATATACACATTCTCGTCGTCCTTTCCTTAAGTTACACACACTTACATAAAACTTATTCTCATCATACTTCCTTAAGAGGCAGATATAATTTAAAGTTACCCACACTTACATAAAACATATTCTAATTGTTCTTTCCTGAACAGGCAGATATTATACATTTATTTCCCTGGCATGTGGGAGATATGAAGATTTGTTTACCCGAGGGAATCATATTTCCCGAAGGCATCACCTGAGGGAAATATGATTCCACGAGGGTAAACAAATCTTCATATCTCCATCATGCATGGGAAATAAATATTTTATTCCACCACTAAGATGTACAAATCATTGGCGGCTGTATCCAAAGGGGGTTCTGCCTCCCTCCATTTTTCTGAAATTTTTTTTCATGATCTTGAAGAATTCGGGCAAAAATTAACAAAAACGCAAAAACTCGTCTAGAGTATTTTTTCCCTCAAACTCCGTCATAATCCCCCTGTATTCGAAGGCCACTGCATCCATCGGCGAAAATCTAATGAAGTAATAAGGACTCAAAAACTAAAAGTACACTGCAGTTGTCGTTGTTGAAATAAAAGTGCTTTATTGATTTTTGAAATTGACTCGGAACACCTCTTTACTATTGCTTAAATTCACTCGCTAATATTTATATGGCAACTCTTGTAAAATCTAGAGAATTTCGAATGAGGGGAATATAGTTTATAGTTACCCACACTAACATAATACACATTCTCATCGTTCTTTCCTGAACAGGCAGATGTAGTTTATTGTTACCCCGGATTGTTACCCACACTTACATAAAACATATTCTCATCGTTCTAGTTTAAAGTTACCCAGACTTACATAAAACATATTCTCATCGTTCTAGTTTAAAGTTACCAAAACTTACATAAAACATATTCTCATCGTTCTTTCCTGAACAGGCAGATATAGTTTATAGTTACCCACACTTACATAATACACATTCTCATCGTTCTTTCCTGAACAGGCAAATATAGTTTATAGTTACCCACACCTACATAAAAACATATTCTAATTGTTCTTTTCTGAACAGGCAGATATAGTATATAGTTACCCACACTTACATAAACATATCCTCATCGTACTTTCTTTAACAGGCAGATATAGTTTATAGGTACACACACTTACATAATACACATTCTCATCGTTCTTTCCTGAACAGACAACTTTAGTTTAGTTACCCATACTTTAATAACACAGTATCATCTTCATTTTATATACAGGCAGATATGGCACACTTACAACATACCAGTCTGATCTTAATATCCTAAACTGATAGCAAAGTCACGGTTCAGTAACCCACACTCGATTCCAGTGTGAAATCGGAATGCCGATTTATATCTGTTTTAACAGATCGGAATGGAAACCCTTTCCATTGACACACATGGTTAAATGCGAATAAGATTTTAAAGTTTGACCTTAATGTCGCAATTTACATATTCAACACGACAGGTGTCTTGTAAGAACTAGGGAATGTGTACTCTAAAGGTAGGGGCACCTGATCTCACCAATGGGTCCGTGTTGTTCACCTTTGTATGTGTATGTGTCTTCATTTTTCTATTCTATGCCTTACTTGTGTTGTGTCTTTCTTTGTTTTACGGGTGTTGTCATTGTCGTTGGATTGTTCGTTTTTAGATTGACTGTTCGGTTCTCACCTACTTTACGCACTATTTTTACCTGCTACTTTTACGTCTGCGTAAATTAAAGGAGACGACAATTTTTTTCAGGTGGGGGCAAAGAGGTTTGGGCGCCGTCTTGACTAGATTTTTTTTTCATGAAAATCTTTTACAATTTTTTTTTATTTTCACCAAATGTCAAGTCCAATTATTTCGTTTGTGCACATACAGATTTGTGCACATAAAAGCTCTATCCGCTGGCGTCATGTGCATTTAGTATTAATTAGTACGTTTTCACATCTTTTGCATTCACACTACAAATTGTAAATCTGACTTAAAACTAAAGGTAGCACAACGGCCTTTTGAAGAATACTGTAGTCTCTGACTTTGAATACCTGCAACTTTGTTTTATTAGTAGATACAATGACCAATAAGGTTTCAAACGGAAGGATGTTCCTTCTTAATTACTATATTTGGCAAAAATTGGGTTTTGTTAATAATATCTTTAGAACGTTAATATTTTTTCAGCTTTACAGGTAGCCGAGTTCTGTTTAATTTAGATCAAATAAAATGCAACACAACCGTTGATACCATATGTGATTTATATACGCGAAAAAGCTCAATATCCATTTGCATGTTTACACCCTGGTTAACCAGCGATCGCAAACTCGGTGGTCATCGCTGACCCGGTTGTAAACAAAGCGAAAATAAACAACAGGTGTGCTAAGAAAAAGGTGACTTTTATTAAATGTGTTATATTTTTGAAGATAAATATTATGTATTTGCATTCACATGCTAACAAGCAATAAAGAGCAGAAAAAATACTGAGATGTATCCTACAACAAGAGAGAAATCTACTCTTTAAACTGATATTCCTCGAAATACACTAACATTTTCTTCAATTACCACAGTTTTCAGCAAATATACTACCAAAAATCGACAAAATAGCCTCACCCATCTATGTTTCATTCATTCTAGAAACTATAGAGAAAATATTGGGACACACATATGTTTAAACGGAGAGAAAATATGTTTTTTTTTCATGTCGATTGCAACGATCAAATGTGGTCTTTAACACGGTTGAAGTTATCGCATACCCCGGTTTCCAACTAGAAAATGTAATCGTTAACTCGGTTTGAATTTCTTTTGATTTGCAGTATAAAGAGTCATAGAAATAAATAGATTCAATTTTCAATGCAAGATTTGACCATTATCGATGATTTTTATATTATCTTAAGACGAAAACAATATTTGAATAGACTTTTAAGTGAATTCTATCCAATTAGTTTTCATCAGTTTGTACGAAGGATAACAGCAAACTACTTATAGTGTACTCACAGTAAATCAGTAAAGCCTTGCAGATTTAGATACATCAAATATGATACTTATTGGCTGGACAGGATAGTCAGTTTTTTAGCGAAACAGTTACCTAAACTGTTTCCAATTTATACTTTTAAGATATTGCAGATTAGATCCTACAAAACTGAAAAAATTTGTGTGTATCACATTTAACATGCTTTGTTGTCAAATAGTAACAACAGGATTGGGCCCTATACACACACACACAAGTGTAGTTATTCGTATAAGAAACCTTTTCCGTACAACATACGAATGCACCGCGCATAATAATCAGAGGCAAGTGAAGCAATTCAGTCACACCTTGATTAAATGTCAATGTCAAATAAAGGGTTTATGGAGTAAATGTACATGGGACTAAATCCCAATAAATACATGGAAAGATTAAGCAAGTAGAACAACGCTTTCATTGTTGTTCTTCATCTTGCAATATCTGAATTTCTGCAAAACTTGTTTAAACAAGAGAGTATCTTCCTCATGAAAGGCTCTCCTCTAAGTTGATTTTGGCATTTCGCTCAGATCCTATTGGTTATTTGTCGCATACCAAACAACCTCTTACAAGAAAATAATAACTCTGTGGGCTTACAGTGGTGTGAAAAGTACTATTTTACACCATACCCATTTTTCAACGGCAAATCCTGCATAGCAACCTTAACCACAGCACTGAAATGCAAATGGACATTATTTTTATTAAGTACTTAGTAAATATTGACATTTCAGTAGAATGGATCTCAGAATGATGCTTTCAAGAATAGATTCAGGAGCAGAACCAGAAAGCGATTCAATGAAAAGACTTGCCCAACGGGGTATTTTTCAACTTCTGGGATAGGGAACAAGTGGTTGAGAAGTTTAGGAAAAGCAGGAAACGAAATGAGAGAGCGAACTCTTGGGATAGGAAACCTGGATTGGGATTTTTTGGGGTCAAACAATTAATCGAAAGTCACGTATTGAAGGGGACAACGCATACCTCGTGGAACTAGCTCTTTTATACAATTATGATGCAACATTTTATGATAACACTGACATTAACATGTTTCTTTAATATCAAGCATAACAGCACTTATTCGAATACCCGAAGACAATGGTAGTTTGAAAGTCAAAAATGCATTCAAATCATTACAATATTGACGCAATTGGATATTCAACTTCTATTTCAATCAAAAACTCATACATTTGTAGTAGTTTTGTCTTGTGTCATAGACACGGACATAGATTTTATTAAATATCGTATAATTGACATTCCATTTTGACCAATCAAACCTTCTGCTTTATAAAAGTAACATTCGAATCCTTGCTTTAGATTTGTAGTGTTCGTATGCGTGGTATATGCATCGCGTCTTTTTATCCGGCTCCAGGTTTTATTCTTTTTTTTTTTACCTTGTCATTGCATTTTGATCTGTAACCAACGTATTCTTGGTTCCTTTGTATTTTATTGCCGTTATTCAATTCTGTCATAATAAAGTTATCTCGCAGATTTTTATCCCCTTGCAACCAAATTTTAGCCGTCCTGTGTAAAGATTTTTATTCTTTTTTATTTTATTTTTATACATGTATATTATTGCTCATTTTCTTCAAAGTTAACAGAATTTACATCATTATAAGAGGTAAAAAATTATTAAAAAAAATGACCGTCTGTCCTTAATTTCTCAAAATAAACAATGAAATCGTGGTAAGCAAATGAGTCAAAATTACTATAAATACATAACAGAACCAAGAAATGGAACAACGCTTTAATTGTTGTTCTTCATCTTGAAGCCACCATAAGCCCTTTAACGGTGAGCATAGTAATTTTAAGACGGCTACTGGTACCTCTATTAGGGGAATTCATTTCTGGATGAAGGACAACTTGAAAAGGCTGGATGAGAATATAATAATTTTATTATTATGGCCTTAGCGAAAGCTTTACAATCGATGCGCAGTTTTTCAGCCATATCAGTTAATAAATGCAAATGATATTACAAGTAGAACAAGCGTTGTTCCATGGCCTAGTATTACCATGTATTTGTAGGGACTTTGTCTCATTGGTATATACTCAACATCCCTTCATTGTTTATGTTGTCGAAAGGCAACCAGTTATACCCCTCTCATTGAGCCTTCAATAAATATGGTAAGTGTTAATTTAAATGTGGACACAGTACATACAAGTGTGGGCACAATTGAAGTATGGGTACAATGATATAATCCTAGAGAAATAACTTCTTTGACGAAAAGTGCCTCTAATTTAAAAAAAATCAAAGTTATCAGCAAACATAACTTATATGAGTTTCAAGATTGTTAGGGAGAGATACTATACAACTCATCATACCAAAGCTTTAGGCCACATATCAATCATTTCTACGTACATCAGCGGAGAAATCCTAACCGAAATATTTCAATATATGGCTGTAAAGAAAATGAAAACAAAATCAAATTTCTCGGAAAACTGGAAGTAGATGGGCGACGCACATGAAAAGGGGAGACATGGAACAACTCATCATACCAAATCTTCAAACCAAATATCATATCAATACTACATACACGAGCGGTGAAATCCTGGACGGATGGACGGACGGACATGCAGGGTAGAACAGTATACATCCTTTACTACGGAGCCAGGTATAAAAAATAAGGGGTTTGAAACAACTGGGTATAACGAGCTTGATTGCCACTGGAATAAGTAAGGAATGGGTAACGGCAATAGATTTGCCTCCTTTTAGACCCCACTGAATAGAGAATAACTTTGTACTGCATGAAAAGTTGAATTACTATACAGAATTTTTCTACAATGGTTCATTGCCAGGCTTTTCCATATTATGACCGCATTATCCAGAAGACAAAGCTCCTAACCCCCCCTTCCCCCTCCTACCTACCTGAGGACGCGCCTGTCAGCTTCAAGACGACTGCAACTAACCGAAGTGCCAAATTATCTAATAGAATGAGGAAAAAATACCTTTAGCATTTTCAAAATTTCAGTGTATAAAAACTTTCGTCGTTCTTATGTTTTGTTTTCATTCGTTATTTTTATATACGTGTATTGATGAAGATTATTTAGAAATAAAAACAAATAAAGACACAGAAAAATATAGAACTTTTGCAGTCAATTACATATGAAATGTTTTGCTGTAAAAGTTTGTTAACGATAACTTCAACCGCGTTAAACGATCACAAGGTAAACATCTAACCGTAAGACCACAGTTGATCGTTGCACTCGATATGAAAAAATTATGTTTTCTCTCCATTTACACACATGTGTGCCCCAATATTTTCTCTATAGTTTCTAGAATGAATGAAACAGAAATGGTTGAGGTTATTTTGTCCAATTTTGGTCGTATATTTGCATAAAACTGTGGTAATTGAAGAAAATGTTAGTGTATTTTGAGGAATATCAGTTTAAAGAGTAGATTTCTCTCTTGTTGTAGGATACATCTCAGTATTTTTTCTGTTCTTTATTGCTTGTTAGCATGTGAGTGCAAATACATAATATTTACCTTCAAAAGTATAACACAGTTAATAAAAGTAACCTTTTTCATAACACACCTGTTGTTTATTTTCGCTTTGTTTACAACCGGGTCAGCGATGACCACCGAGTTTGCGATCGCGGGTTAACACGGGTGGTTTAGGTAATATCACAAAATGAGTCTTCGGAACTGCCAAACAAGAGATCAATTAATTTAAACCAAAGTGCTTAATCACTTAGTTAACTACTAATTACTTTTTGTTCATGGACATCTGTTGCTTTTAAAATGTCAAATGGAATCTGTCATCTAGTAGTAATTAATAATGAAGGGATATGGAGTAAATGCGAATGAGACAAAATTTCTACAAATACATGGTAAAACTAAGCAATTTCACAACGCTTTTATTGTAGTTCTTCATTTTTAAGTCACCATGACGCCTTCAACAATGAGCTTTTCACATACCTCATAGTAAGTTCAAGACAGCTCGTACCACCTGTATTGCTAGATGTCGAGCAACGCTACATCTATGTCTTTTTAACCCGTCGGGATCGTCAACAAAAACTTAATTGGCAAAGTGTTCTTATAATTGCTCTACATGTGATCAAGTAGTAAAATGAAGTAATCTTTTATATTAAAATTACTCAAGTACAAGGAAGATTGAAATCAAATTATAAACACAAAAACTGACAATCAAACATAGCTAGGAACGTCTTACCTCAGAAGAATATGGAACCACAGTCTATGTCAGAGCAACCTCTCTCCACAGTATACAACACCTGCACTGCATGAAATAATAGCTAACTACTCTGATATCTTCGTGCAGATATTTATCTAAAATAATGATTTGTATGTATCATATTTTACTATATCAGATAGATAAGTTTTTACATACAAATCAACCGAAATGTCTTCTATCTGGAATTTTCACATTTATTTATGACCAGTAGATGGGGGTAATAACAAAATTACCTAGCAGAACTTTACATCGCTAACCTCACAATGGGAAGAAAATCTTGCGTTTATTGAAGCAAAAGTATGTTCCTTATACGAAAGCCTGCCTCTAAAATATTATCATGAAATCCTAATGAAACAACCAAAGCAGTTATATGGTAAATTTCATATTCAAAAAGCCTTTGATGATTCAAAAAAATTTTGTTGTATTAGATTATAAATCCACATGGTATTTCAAAAACCAATTTAAAAGGAAAAGTATGCTACGACTAAAAATTGGTGCGCAGTATGCTTGATTTTGTTATTGATAATATATTTGTCACATTATCAATAGAAAGTTGATATACCAATGGGCACTATTTGTGATCCTCAAACGCAGAATTGTTTTTATAATCTTACAAGACTGAATTTCTTCATAGATTCGAAAAAGATCATAAAATAGCACTGGGTGAATTGATTGATTTACTGAAAAAAAGATTCATTATTCTTGAAGTTTCAAATTTATTATACATTAAATGCATATCAAATCTATAGCTTAAGTGGCAAAATGTAAATATAAGTAAACAGGAAATTTATCAACTTTGTTTTGCATTTAATACAAATTTTACTTGAAGTTTGAATAAGCTTAAATTTATGAATTTATTTGTCGAAGTAGTTTAAACTAGCTTTGAATCAAAGACATTTATTTAGAGAATAAACTTAAAGTATTCTTATAGAATACAAATTAAATTTGAGTTTAATGCTAGTTTTATATTTCAGTAAATCAAATTCATGTAATGTAGATCTTTTAATCTCACTTATACATACGTACATTGATGATGTGCTTTCAATTGATAACGCATATTTTGCTAAATGAATCCCATTGATAAATCCTCCAGTACTAGACATAAAGGAGACGACATAAACCACTAGTCTACATCTTTTTTGGACTAACATCTCGAATTTGACGAAAATTGCCATCTCAGTACTAAAATTTACGATAAAAGGGACGATTTTAATTTCAAAACTAGATGTTGTCGGAAACGACAGCTATCCCCGCACTCCCTGTTTGACACAGAAAACAGTTCTTATACACCCTGGGCAAAATTTTTTTTTTATTACTTTTTAAATCTATCTATTGATAGTCATTATTGTTACTAAAAGAATTCTAGGATATTTGGTTGCTAAGTAGAATTCCAAAAAATAAGTGGTCTTTGAGACTTTCAGGAAATTTACCAAGATTGGAATCAATATTTTTGAAATCCAATTGATGAAAATGTTTTTCCTAAACTAAACAAACAATTTAAGTATGGTTGCTAGGTAGAATTCCACAAAATTAAGTGGTCATTGAGACTTTCAGGAAATTTACCAAAATTTGAATCAAATATTTTTGAAATCCAATTATGAAAATGTTCGTCCTAAACTACACAAATATTTTAAGTATGGCTGCTAGGTAGAATTCCAAAAAATAAGTGGTCTTTGAGACTTTCAGGAAATTTACCAAAATTGGAATCAAATATTTTTGAAATCCAATT
>MJUU01037879.1:4338-22975 GCA_002080025.1 Modiolus philippinarum
TCAATTGAATATTCAAAATTGTCCCAGAATGTATTATCGGTCGTGGGTGGCCTATACACCGTACAAATTAAAAATTTGATATTCGAAACGGCCAATTCTAGCCAAATAAGTTCACCAAGGTTGAATTCTAAATCTATTCTCCGTTTTGCAGTCACATTTTGAGAGACATATACAATCACACCACCACCAAAAGCGTTTCTATCTTTTCTGAAAATCTCAGAGAATCCATCTAAGGATATATCATTATTTGAAACAGTTTCATCTAGATGACTTTCGGTAATGCAAACCAGAGAGGACTCGGACGCAATGTCTTCGATTGGCATAATTTTATTACGAATACTTCTTGCATTTAGGTGGAAAATAGATAATTCGTTATTGTTTGGTCCTGGGTTCTGATGGATATCGTTATCAAGGATAATAAGCAACAGCAAGATCAGTGTGAAAATATTCAAACTGAAAGGGGGCATGATAAGATTTAATATTTCGACTAGATATCTGAATAAGTACACAAAAACTACATTTATGTTCAGTGTGCCAAAACGAAAGCACACTCTAACTTTCTTTACAAAGCTCGAATGAATCTTATTGTAAAAAATTCCTATCGCCGACCTATATAAAGCCAAATCATTACCCATTATCAAAGCTAAACATATCAAAACTTGTGCGGCGATGGGAAACTATGAGCTGATCTGAGGTACGTTTAGGAAAAAACAAGTGTGCAAACATAAGTGCAATATTTAGTGATAGAATAAAAATATAAAAAGTGCAACATATAACAAGTTGTACATTTAAAATATACATAATATACCTGTACATATATGCAAAAACATTTGACAACGGTAGAGGAGTTGAATACATAGGATGTAGTTAGTAAGTCATTTGTATGTGCCTAATATTAATGTTTCGCCAATTAGACGCATTGGTCCGAATTAAGAAAAACAATAATCATATAAATAAATACACAGATTAATATAAATAATAACAATGGTAACTTAAATATACAAGATTTGAGGTTGATTTTAAAGATAAGTGTCTTTAGATCTGTGGTTTGTGCTTTAGCTTTTATTAAATTCTATATATAGTGAAATCACCAAAGAGTGCTTAGATAGATATTTTTAATGTACTCACAGCCGGGTTATAGTAAGTTGTAATGTTCATCATAACTAGTAATAAAAGAAAAAATACCCAGATTTTTTGTATAAAAATGAAAACTCTGTCTGAATACTTAAATGATTTAGTTTTCATCGGATTCAAAATGTTGAAGTTTTAATAAGGGTTCAATTGGGTAGCAGGATAACTCTCAAATCGAGTGAACCTTAGGGTATAGCAGTCCATTTGTCACACATTACTGTGTGCGATCATATAACTTATAGTTTAAACAAATAATTTTGGTTTTAATTGGATTCAGAATGATACGTATATGCATAAGATTTGAAACA
Source organism: Modiolus philippinarum (assembly GCA_002080025.1). Taxonomy (NCBI): domain Eukaryota; kingdom Metazoa; phylum Mollusca; class Bivalvia; order Mytilida; family Modiolidae; genus Modiolus; species Modiolus philippinarum. The sequence continues at coordinate 5,778 of MJUU01037879.1, forward strand.
ATAACATAGTTTTCTTAAAAAGTATGTGTAATGTTCCATTTGGATAAACAGCATTAAGTTGTAGTCGAGAACACCTAGCAGTGTCACAGTTAATATGACCTAGTTGTCTATCTCGAATTAACAGTCGTGTATAAACGTAACATAAAATTAAATTTACCTTTAATCTTATTCCAAATGATACGCATATTTCAATATTTTTTTAATTCCCTTGAAATAGAGCATGGTAGGGTCAGCAGGATAATACTCAAGTCGAGTGCACCCTCCGGAGTAACAGTTTGTCTGACCTGATTTTGTTTGTATGATCGAGATATCTTGGAAACAAGACAATTATAGATAGACATGTTAATTTGTTTTTATAATGACTTGGATGCGGTGAGTACTCATTATTTTTATATGCAACGATAATATATGTATATATATGCATGAATGCTCTAAATTATTTTGAGGATTGAACTAGTTTAAATTCTTAATTTGTAATATGAAAAAAAAATTGTTGAGAAATTTAGTTTTGCAGTAAGTAGTATGGGTGCTATTTATTCCTTAAATGCATATTATACATACCTGAACATGTAAAGCATATGCTACCGATCCACTTAATTACTTTTGATCGAGTTTCTAAAGTTCATAATTAACCTGACCCAAATACATACATAGTAAATGGGTATACTAGATAAAAACGTTCTTGCTAAGGACCACTTTCGACACCAGTTTTGAAGTCGAGATGTCATTTTGTAAATGGTAGTCAACAAACAATTTTTAACATCGGTTTTGAAGTCGCAACATCAATATCTACTTCTAAATCAAAAAACATCTTACTTTCAAATTGCGGAAATATATACACTCGCTTCGATAAACATATTGCCAGACCCCCGTATTCTGCAATATCCCATTTAGGTTTTTTGACCAGGTAAACTTAAACAAGAGATCGGAGAAAGAAAACATCAATAACAAGAGGGGTTGATTTTAGACATGTGCAACCTTAACTTGAAGTTCTTTAAAAAGAAATTAGTGTTACCTGGATAAATAACAAAGCAGTGGAAATATTTATTGTTTTTTTTCACATCACTTGGAAAGAAATTGAATTCATGGTATCCGACAAAATAACGCGGTTTGTTTTATTGTCAATGGCGATGTGTGAGGCTTGAGAAGTATGCTCAAGTTCCCTAAATACGCTCATCCATTCAGAGAAAAACATTCAAATTTACACTCAATCTCTCAATCTTATTCATAATTCACGATCTCAACATTATATATCACTAGTTTAGGGCTATATATATGTGCTACCTCAAAATGCATTGCAAGCTCAACAGCGCATCAGCTCTTTGATTTTATGTAGTTATCGGTCTTTGAAGTGTAGGTGGACATTTCCGGTGTAGCAGACGCTAAGTGATTGACAATTTTCACAATCATTTGAGTATTATGGTGTTTTAAAGAGTAATGCCAATTTATTTGTGTCGTGTCTCTGTTTCTTTTTTGTTTCCGGTGTTGCCATTGTCCTTGGATTATTCGTTTTGGATTGACGGTTCGGTTCTCACTTACTTTATTTGAAAGTTTTCAGTCAAATATACATGCCAATATCACATTTTACACGATTATGGAAGCATTCAAATTAAGGAAACGAATTCATCTTAATTTCAAGGTAAGACATTTATAGTCAGTTATAGTAATTTCACCTTGAGTGAGTTCACTGAAGGTGTTGTATTGATATATTTTTCATAAACGATTGCATTTCATGATTTGTTGGCTAAGTTAGCGACTTCAAGCCATCTTTACGTTGTCATGACATCTGCGTTCGCCGGTTTCCTCGCATGTTTCTCATGTAGTAGGCTATATTTAGAACAAAAATAAAGTGAAACGTGACACTTGAAATAAATATATCGATCGATTGACTGAAATTTTACATTTTTTAAATGTTCGGGACGAACACTGTAGTACATATCTACAGCGGTTTTAGTATCACAAAACACGTTATCGTAGCTCACTGTTGTTTTTTTTTAACATTTTACAGTAAATAACCGCTATATTGATAGGATTTCAGACTCCTGTGCATAAAATGTAGCAACATTTACTAAGGACCTGAGTTCTCGGCTACGACAAATAGCAAAATCTTGCACAAAAATACGAAAAATAACATTTGCATTAATCCTTTTTAAAGCAAACAGTAGTAAATATATACCATAACTCTGACGAAATTTGTGTAATGAAAATTACGCACTCTGTTCAATGTTCATGCAGGTACGAGAGTTCGATGTCGCCATATTGGAAGAATAGTCACGCGAGAGTTCGATGGTGACGATGTTTGACAAAATATTTGAACAGCGTCAAATGAATTCAATTTATAGCTACCATCTATTTATAGCTATTTCAAAACCCCATTTTAACCACGTTTCTACCATAAAGAGCGAGCTTCGTTCGCTTATTATTTGACCTATATGTGTCATAAAATACAAACAATAAGAAATAACTGAATACTGGATTACTGTAAATTTAGTTTCTACAGAAGGCCTTTTCGAAAACTTATGTCTCTTAAGTGTAGATTATATCAAAATATTTGAGAACTACAAACGGAAAGAGAGAAGTGTTAAACAAAATCTACGAAGAGGATACTTTAAGTAGTTTTTCATGTTCAATAACCATATATGTATATTGATAATTTTTGTCCAGGATTTCTAAGCTTGAGGCTTCAGTAATTATTTAAAATTTGGTAGAATCTTTTTGGGTTAGTAGTTGTTCCGTATCTCCTAATTTTCATTCCATTACTCATCTACTTCCTGTTTACCGATAACTCTTATTTTTTTCTATTGTAACTATATATTGAAAAAATAACGTCCAGAATTTATCACCTTGAATATTCAGTAATGATTTGATATTTATTTTTAAACTTTGGTATGATGAGTAAACCGTGTCTTTCTTTTCAAGTCCGTCACTCATCTACTAATTGTTTACAGATAACTCTGAATTTCCGATTATAACCATTTATTGAAGATTTTCGTCAAAGTTTTCTGAGTTTTTAGTAGTTTTGTCCTTAGCTATATTTGGTATTACTGATTTTTCGGATTTCGTTTGGTTTTATGCATTTTAAAAACTTTTTTTAATTATGGATTTCCTTTGTTTGGGTTCTAGTGCTGCTGATGAGGAATTAATTTCCGAAATGGCCATACAGCTCATAAAAATTATCGCAGTTAGAGTTAACATATATGTTATTGTCTCATGTTCGCTTACTCCATATCCTTTCGTAAAATATTCAGTAATGATTTGATGTTTGGTCTGAAGCTTTGTTATGATAATTGGTATCGTGTTTTCCTTTTTTAAGTCCAACACTCATTTACTTCCTGATTTTTTTTTTTTTTTTTTTTTTTTTTTTTTTTTTTTTTTTTTTTTTTGTCAATGATTTCTCAACTCGTGTACAGGCTACTGATTTTATTTTTTTAGTGTGAAGCTTTTGTATGATAAGTTGTACCTTATCTCGCCTTTTCAAGTCCGTCACTCATTTACTTCCTGTTTGTCTCGTATTCTGAGATACTTCCACATCGGCTTCGTTCCTTGACCTTCATCCTGAAATTGACAACAGAGGTACATTACAAACTAGCCTGTATGACAAACGCGATGACTTCACTTTTCCAATAGTCAACTTCCCTTTTCTTTGTAGCAACATTCCAAAAGCACCAGCATATGGAGTTTACATCTCACTACTCATTCGCTACTCAAAGGCTTGTGGTCGTTACAGTGACTTCCTTGATAGAGCTTAGTTGCTTACAAATAGACTACTTAAGCAATGGTACGTTACAAAAAACGTAAAGTCATCACTACAGAAGTTTTACGGTCGACATCACGATCTTGTGGACCGCTATGGGATATCTGTTTCCCAGATGACAACAGATCTTTCCATCTACAACTAAAGTTTGTTTTCCTCTATCGGATTCGACTTTACTACCGCAGTTGACATGTTCAACACTGCGGGTGTCTTATAAGAAGCAGGAGATGCTTACTCTACCGATACACCTGAATTCACCAATGGTTTTTTATTGGGCCCGTGTTGTTCATTTGTATGTGTGTCTTCACTTTTCATTTTTGTCCCGTACTCAAGTGGTGTCCTTGTTTCTTAGTGTGTCTGATTTTGCCATTGTCCATGGATTGTTCGTTCTTTTGATTGACAGTTCGGTTCTCACTTATTTTGTATTTAAGCAATGTCTTGAAGATTTCCGTCTAGGATTTCTAAGAGTGTGTACCAAGTAATGATTTGATATTTGGTCTGCAGCTTTTGTATGATGAGTGTTACCACGTCACACCTTTTCAAACTCGTCACTTATATACTTCCTGTTTGCCCATAACTCTCAATTTTCCATAATAACAATACATTGTATATTGAAAATTTTGCTCAAGGATTTCTCAGCTTGTGTACGCAGTGCTGATTTCATATTTTGTCTGAAAGTTGTTCCTTTTCTTCCCTGTTCAAATCTGCCTCTTGTTTGTCGATTTCGATTATAGCCATTTATTGAAGATTTTCGTCAAGGATTTTTTTCAGAATCTGTACTCAGTAATTAGTTGATATTTGATATGAAGCTTTGGTCTGATCATGGGTACCGTGTCTTCCTTCTCCAAGTCCGTTACTCATCTACATGCAGTTTTCCGATACCTCTGATTTTTTCCCAATTATAGCCATTTTGAATTTTTTTGTCAAGAACAAAGTATGGATTCCATAAATTTGTCTGAAGCTGTAACGTGATGACTTGTACCCTGTCTCCCCTTTTCATGTCGGTCATTCATTAACTTTGATAGAGAAATTTTGTGACAGTTTCCTCTGCAGTCGTCTTTGCTGAATAGAATATCTGGCAGGGGCTTCCGTAATTTTTTTCCAATTCTTGAAAAATATTGTGCTTTAGTTGAGACTTCATCTTAAAGATGGCGTTTCTCGTGATACATATTGTACCTTATCATGTAAAATGTTGAAATTTTATTTAATGAAGACGACATTATATAATGTTGTAACTGCATACCTGTCGGTAATTATGTTGTTAATGAGATTTTGTCATGATTGTCAACAGGTGATTAATTAATTAAAACAATGGCAACCTTTAATTTGTAAAAGATATAAATAACACAATTAATTTTACTTTTTTTCGTATTCGGCAAAATTATGAAAACTTTTTATTCAGGATGGGATAACATAGGCGGATAAATAAGTATTTTGATATTAAAGAAATAAAATAAATTCAAACATGGACAGTTATGACGTTGATGCATGTTACTATTTTTAAGGTCTTATTAAATATTCACCGCACGTCAGGAAGGAAAACAATATACGAAATATGCATGATCTTTCCACGTTAATTAAAGGAAATAATAACTGAATCATAATGAAAGGTAGGGAATATTATCTCAGCTATCTATCTGGACACTTAAATAAATTCCTGATTGAAAATGAGATAAACGTGCGTTTATTGCTTACGAAAGTAGATTTATTTGAAAACAAATACGCTTTATTAACGCGTAGTTTTATCCTTCGGCGTATTTGGCTTTTCTGGCCTAAAGATGTCAAATTTTAAATGTTTCGTGTCCCAAGATCATTACACAATGTAGGTTTTAAAACGACAAAAGATTAATTGTTGAAAAACAATTGCAAATGGATAACTTTATAATATTGACGAAGTTATATTCGAAATATATCAGAAACAGAGTGTTAAAATTGTAATTAAAACAGATGAAAGATAATACAAACACGACAAAGGCGAAAGTACCAACAGTGTAAACAGAATTATTATCAGGATATCGGAGGAGTCATTACGATAAACTAATTATCCGGAATCAAGTTCATGCGTGCACATTTGGCTTTGAAAATAAGAATATATAATCTAGTTCATACCTAGCTCTGAAAATAAGTATCCGGGATCTAGTTTTCTACATACATGTACCTCTGAAAATGACTATCCGGAATCTAATTCATGCATTGCTCTGGGAATGAATATCATGGATCTTGTTCGTGCATTGTTCTGGGGAAGAATATTCGGAATGTCGTTCAGGCATAGCTTTGAAAATAGGCATTCAGAATACGGTTTAATACATAGTTCGGGAAATAAGAACCCGGAATCCAGATCATTTATTGCTCTGAAAATAAGTATCCGGAATCTAATTAATGTATAGCTCTGAATTCCAGAGTCTATTCATACATAGCTTTGAAAATAAGTATCCGGGATCGAGTTTTCGGCTAATCTGAAAAAAAAGACGATTCTCTTTATATTGTCTTCTTTACAACCTTATACATAGTGCTTTGATTTCCAATATTTTTTGGCCTTCATACATGTAACTTCTTATCAGACCTTTTTCAAAATTAAATATGTTTTATCTAGTGTTTAAGTATATAAACTATAATTTGTTGCTGACATGGTCTTGATGATAGTACTTTTGCATTCATAAAAGCCATTCGTTCAAAACCTAGAAATCAAATAGGTATCAGCAATTAAATAAGCCTCGTTGATTTTACTGAAGTTTCTATAGTCTATAATTTGACCAATGAATGTAAAATACTAAATTTTATAACTGACATTGTAAAAATCAAGTTGGACTAAACAATACTTTTGATCACCGAAAAGCTTAAATTTCTTAATGTAATATGATTGAATTCAAACGTTAATCTGATTTTTACGGAATTCTTTCCCTTGAGTTGAGTTCCTTTAAAGAATTATCCTTATCTGTCTCGGCTTTCACCCCTATTTTGTTTTACTCTTCAACACAGCCGAGGTATAAAGCACATAGATCATTGAAATACCCACAAGATATCTCTGATTACTTTCTTATAAATCAAGACTTTACAGTGCTTAATATATAAAATTAAGCAAATTATTCAACAACTAAATAAAGCTTTTCACTCAAAATACTTTTGAAAAAAATGTGCGTTTTGAAATAGTAAACTTGTGTACAGAATTACTTTTAAAAAGACAGGAGAAACTTAATGTACACTTGACCTTTAAATAGATTTTGCAGAACCTTTCAGAAATATTTGAAGTACATTTTTGTAATACACCTCGGCCAGTTATGATGTAAAATCAGTAGAACTTTACAACTTCTGAGCCCCGGGTCTGAGCGCTGCCTGAACATTCCATAACAGAACACGACGACTTAGCTAACATCGGAACAGTAATACAGTACAATAACTTCATTATTTAGCGATTCTTGCTGTAATTGTTAATGAATTATAGCTGATCAACCATGGGACATAGGTATACAGATTTTATTTTAAATTACAATTCCTTTCATATTAAAATTGCATGTATTTAAAAAATCTATCGAGTTTAATTTTTCGTCAGATTTTCATTAAAGTTGTATAATTAAACTTTTTTTTTACAATTCTTGGTCTTGCGAGATTTCTTATTGTCCTGATTTTAAGACAAGTATAAAATTTCGTCGGAGGGTGATTAACTATTTAACTGTTGCGAACTGTGAAGTAAGAAATTTTTAATTGTATTTAAACTATGAACTGTCTCCGAATCCATTATTCTTATTCACGTGAGTTATGTTTTGACCACAAAAATAAGCAAAGAATGATATGAAGTAAATGCACATGAGCATTTTGACTACAAAGAGACCTTTTTTTGATTCTAATTTTACTAAAAAATATCGTTATGTAAATAGGAGGGGTGTATTTTTAACACATTCTGAACAGGACTTCCTTAGTCATCCTGGCCTATCTGTCCTTGTTAAGATCACGTCAAAAAGTAGTACAGCTTGAATAAAATTAAAGTTTCAATAATATAAAATATTAGACATGCTAGGAAAAGATATATTTATTAATTGATAAGTTTAATTTATTACTTAAGTTCATAAAAATAATTAAAACAGTTGTCATCGATCATTAAAAACGTAGATAATAGTCAAGTAGTAAATTTACTATCTGTTAAAAATAGAAAGAAATGTTACAACTAGGCGTGAAATTATTTTTTTATGTTGGATAATGCAACCATTATTGTTAGATATACACATATATAAACAACTAAAAAAAGACAAAAAATTATGATAAGTAAATTTAAATCTTGTACATCTAAAATAAGCGTAAGCTTTTCTAAAACAAATTACCAAAGTCACTGCAAATTCAGTTTCTGTATACGCGCGTTTCGACAACTTATGTCCCCCAGTGCAGACAAAATCAAAACACTTGGAAATCCATATGCCGAAGCATCTGTAAAAGCGATAGAGAACAAATTACCAATAGAACCTAAATAGTGAAGCCAAAATCATCTAAATAACCCTGTTGAGTTCATCTGTTGAATCAGCTCCTTTATATCACTAATGATTTGGGATAGACGAAGGGAATAAATAATGGCAATTTCTGAGACATCAATTATGTAGGCTTAAAAAAATTGGTATTAAAATTTTCTGAAAAACATACAGTCTATTGAAATTAAGTCTCTTTCTGACACAGAACGGATAACAAGAGTAATAATCTTGTGACAGAGAACAAAACGGGTGCCATCAATGATCATCGAATATGCTTGATCAAGCATTCGTTCACGAGGGATCGGCCCTTATTTCGAATTGATAAGTTTTTTACGTGTTCATATGAATAACAAAAGTAAGATCATATTTTCGATTGATCAGTCTTTTACAAAGTCGAAAATTTGGTCCGTATCAGTTGAAAATTTGGCCCATCATTTCAAAATTTCCTTTATTTTTGAATGTTAACCTTATTTAGTGATACATAAATTCTATTTTGTTTATTTGTATATTTATTTTTGTTTTTAATTTGTCGTTGTCCAGTCTTAACAGCTAAAATGTTCAAAGATTAATATGTATGCTTCATTATGTAATAGGGAGAGCCCTTTCTTATCTTCCGAGATGCAACGAGGGAGATATGAGAGGGCTTTATCTTATTTATATCTCAGTACTCAATCTTGTCACAATTATCAATAAAACTCTTAAAAATCTGTAATTTTCCCTTCCCATATAACCACTGGAGATTGCCCTGTAACAAGTCATTATCTATGATGAAATTCAATTCTATCAGTAATTTTTGTAAACTTCAACTTCTGTAATTCGTTAAGAAAGTTGTAAATAGATAATAAAATAGTAGATATTTTACGTAGAAAAACATCCTGTATAATGACAATTTTTATGTGAAGAATCTGCACATTTTTAGATAAAAGATTTAATTGTAATATAAATATACTTAGGATGCATTTGATATTATAATAGTCTATAAATTTGTTATTTAATGTTTCACTTTAGGTGTTAATCTCATCATCTTCTTCATCGTTTCGTCTACACATGTTGTGTGTCAGGTCATTCCAGGGTTGTCTCCCTCTAAACCAAACCGTCTACTCAAAACATGTATTTCACAGACACCAATGAACAGTACTCTGGAGTATAACAACCAACCAGCTAATTCAATTAATGTTTGGTGTAGGTGAGTGTTTCTTATATTTCTTAAAGACAACTGCCTCGGTACTAAATTAAGAGAGGGATCTGCTTGGGTATTAGTAGGAAGTGGGATATATATTATTTTTATACCCCAGTATATGTTTTCCTTAAGTAAATTTTGTTAAAAAAAACAACTATTTTTCAATTAAAGTTGTTTTTGTGACGTCACCGGTCAAATATTTTTCAACCGGTCCAATAGTCCTCTACTTGACAAATAGTCTGAAATTATTGCCTGGAAATGTCACGGTGACGCTTTGGATTTTTGATTTTGGTATGATAAAACCCTAATTAATTTGCTATTCGAACATTTCCCGTCGGGAAATAGTTGTGTCTCGTGGAACCAAAATGTTACTATTGTTCTCATAGCCTGTCAATAAGTATATAGTAATGGTGGATCTTGCATTTGAATAAACAATGGAAGCTTATGGAGTCAATGCACAAAAGGCAAAGTCTCTACAAATACATAGTTAAACCAAGAAATTAAAGAACGATTTTAGTCAATGTTGTTCTAGATCTACAAGCCACCATGAGTGAAAACAACAAGGGATGTCGAGCCTGTCGCTGGAACCTCTTAAACTATTTTAGCCCTTGAAAAGCAACATTCTTATGAAAAATTTAAAAGTTATAAGACCTGTCATGTCATATGGTGTAAAAATTGAAGAACAATAAAATGAAATATTTCTCAATCTAATAATTAGCATTTTAATGATTGATAATCACTGTAACAACCATAATGATTCGTGTTGAAGTTTTATATTTGGGTGGAATTGGAAGCCACAAGTCAATAGGAAAATATGAAAATAAAAAAAAATACTAAAATCATGGACAACACAAAGGACACAACAATGAAATTAGATTAGACATGAGCGCCGCAGGAATGAAATAGCACCCTTAATATAAAAAAAACTATTTTCACAAATTCGTTTTAAGCCTGTCAAGAACGTGATAAGATCAAAATGGCAAAGCAAGATCATAACATATCTGCTAGTGTATTGATCTTTTATTTTTTCATGAAAGTACCATATCTCATAGCCTTTACTTCAGAAGCATTGCTTCCGCCCTTCCACCTCATGTGACTTCTGGTACTGATGATAACATAAACAGTTCTGATTGACCAGTTACCGAGGAAAGACGAGTGTACATAAACACTTCAAAGCTCGTTTTGCTCGCAAAAATAACCATTTACGAACGAACAAATAAACTTTCCGAAATCCAATAAACAGATTGTCATAAGACTAAATGCTTAAAAAGGGGAAAAACTTATTTTTTCCATTTTAGAAGTTACAAGAATGCTTTGCCATGTACAACTAAATATCTGCCAAATGCAATCCAGTCGAATCCTAATGACTGGTACCTCAGCCTGGTATATGATGAAGAATACGCCAGAAAAACAAGTAGATCTATATGCTCTAGATTGAAAAGTAAGTTAAATCATGCTATTTAAATATAACAATTACAGTATGTTCCAATGTGTTGCATTTTTAAAACCGAGTTTTACATAAATGACTTTTGATTCATAATAAAAAAAAAGAAAAAAAAAGCATTAGCAGTGTAAACCTAAAAAACTTTAAGAATCATTAGGTGCTTCTAAATGGTAGGCATAATCTGATCACGCATGACACCCGCCACATATTAAGCTAAAATATGATGTTGAAAGATCTGTATGGCAGATGATTATTTTATGTTAACAAAATGACAAATAAGTAGGGCTTTATATATCATCGAAGTGCATATATTATTGTTATTTCCATTTTTGTCGAAATCTTATCAAAAATAGATTAAAAAAGATAACAGGATACACCTATAAGGGTCGAAAAACCCAGTCGCATGCCATAATGTACCATGGAACTACACAAGGAAAAAACCACATAAAAAAAACAAAAGACAAACGTAAACAAAAACAAGAATTGCTGGTATCAGAACTAGCAAAAGCCTGCGGTAGAGTTAAACCGGTTTATTGGTGCCCAAACCTCCTAGAAATTATATATAAACAAAGATGCGATTCAAATTAAATATATTTGTGTTTGATTTCGGTGCATTCAATACATCTCGCAACATTTTCGTACATAAAATAGTATCTATGTGATATCTAAGTGTCAACCCAAAGGCAAGTAGAAAATAATGACATGTTGAGAAAAAGAAACCATAAAACAACATAATTATGTTGTAAATTGCTATACATAGTCCTTGAGGTATTTTGATAGAATTTGGAAGAATAAAAACATATGTAATTGAAGTATTAGAACAGACAACGTGTAGACTTTTCTGAGAGTTTGAATAAACAACTTAATAATCAGAAAATATTTAGTTTATCGATACAATACGAAATTTTTAGGGTTAAATGTATGAACCAAATTATATAATGACAAAAAATTGTTTGTGGTAATAGGCAAGGATTTCACGTTGTAGTTCAGGTGGATAAATCTAGAATAATGGAGTCTAATTTTTCTTTTGCTGCAAGGATGAGACCGTTCTCCAGATTTGTAATAAATATATATTATAATAGTATAACCAATTGAAAATTTTTAAAGGCTTTTGTAGAATTGTCTACCATATTGTTACTTCAAGAGTAGGCCATAGTGTCCTATGTAACTTCTATTTTATAGAGACCATCCTTGGTTTAATTTTATTGCCAAAGTCCATTTATGTCGATTGTTTTTGTGATCAACAGGAAAAACAATCTCTTCTATTCAGCACAGATACCATTATTCATCATTATGTCACGTCTCCACATGCGTTGCAACGGCAACCGAACTAGACATTCCATCTTAATCATTGAGATTTTCATTCTTCTTTGTAAATACGGCTTTATCAAAGACTGTCCTACATTAACAAGTCAGACATATAGTGTACAACAAAAATAATAACTTGTTGCATGATGAGCTTTTCCTCACCACTAATCAGTGCTTAACTTAATCGTCCCAAAATTTAAGTTTAACCTTACTTCTTTGTAATTCATTAGTTAGCCATCTTATTGCACAAAGAATAAAATATTTGAACAAGCACTTGCTGGAAAGGTTGATAATACATAACTACTGACATGCAGTGTCACAATGTTGAACAGATTTATGAAGATAAGTTGGCAATTTGCCATAAGTACTAGTCAGCGTTGTATTTTTGGCAAATACTCCGACGTCTCGTGGTTTACCTGATTAGATGTATTAACAGAATGCCTGTATCATCAAAAACGCAAAGACCATTTTCGGACAAATTCAAGTCATCTAAAAAAAGTTAAGGATATCCGAAAACTATCATGGCTATTAACCAACCAGAACACGTCTTTTAACAAATCAGAACACTTTTTAGTTACATAAGGTGAAATTAGAGTACATAATGTGATTTGTTTTTGTTAAAGAATATGGAAACAAGATGGGATGTTTGACATCCGAAATGAACCAGGCTGAGATGTGTGTTAGAATGTTGACATCACCAATAGCAGAGTACATTCATAGGAGTTATCAGCTAAATCAGACGACTGAGACGGAACCAAATGAAAATTCACTGCGGGCTTGTTTGTAGGTATTGAATTGGTATTGTGATCAGCTTAACTTTTCTTATAGTTTGATTTTGTTCTCAATCAGTTTTTGGTCTTTCAAACGTTTAGATTTTATCTGCACTGAAGAGACATAAGTTGTCGAAATGCGCATATGCAGAAACAAAATTCACAGTTACTTCGGTATTTAGTTATTTGCTTAAATGATTTTATTGTATTTTTTTAATCTTCGTTTCTGATTTTCACGTTATTTTAACAAACAGTTTGACTCATTTATCAGTAATCGGTTTTAGGATAAATACTTCTCACTGACAATAAAAAAATATCAAAGTAACACAATATTACTGTCCTTTTGACAAATTGCAGATACTAGTATTCGAATTTACTATTTAAGTGTACATAGCATTTGAATACATCCTCAAACGAAAAACCGAAGCAAAATTCTAAAATCACAATAGAAAAAATAATTTCTAAAGAATAAAAGGTGTAGACTATTCTAACCAGATATAACATTGATTTATGCAAAATAACGATACATCGATTAGAATAACAATGGTAAAATATACTGTAAACGTACAAATAATATGTAAATTTCAATGTTACTGGTCCAACAAAAGTTACGAAAGTCCATTGTACAAGATAACGCATTTCATGCTGGAAAACAATCCGACCGTTCTAGTACTCATAGTAAAATAAATAGCATAAATCGAACATATCATAACGTGTTTATTGCGGATGTGGCTTCTATGACGATGTATACTTGTCCAATACGGACAAAATTAACATAATAAAACTTTATTTAAAAGATCCGTCGGACAACATAGATCATACAGGGCCTGTACAATAATATCAAATCAAGGTGGATCAAAAAGCATTCGAACTTCGGAGAACTTATGGATGAACTAAGATAATCGATTAACATTTGCCTATTACAGTGTTATATTTCGATGATAGGACTTGCTACGTGGATAAATTCTAGGGGCTGTATCAAAAACTAACTGAAAGCATCCTAAATGAATGGTATGACAAATATTCGATCTTTATTTGGAGGTCAGTTCATAACAAAGAAATCCTGGCCTAAAAGCATTGTAAACTAACATGAGAAATGCACCTCGATCATGCATTAGAAAGGCCCCTGTCGTCACACCTTGCCTCTTTTCCTCTTACACCTTTGAATTGAATTGATTGATCTCGTCCTTATATAGATGAAATATAGCCAAAAGGCTGTAAAACACCAACATCCATGATAACAAGGGGAATATAGCCTAGAAAGTAACACATAAACACAAGTACAACTTAGGGCAAAAACACAAGTACAACTTAAAGCAATACCAATGTGACTGCAAACGAAACCCAATTAATACAGGCTGCGATCACACGTAATTCGAATTGAATTCGCATTAGTCAATTCGAATTAGCTTAATTCGTATTGGAAAACGCTTCACGTCCTAACATCATCACAAGGCGAATTCCAATACGCATACGAAAGTCTATGAAATTGTGCTATTACTATTACTATTATGTATATACCGTAACCAGCTGCTAGGTCCTTATATCAGGCAATGGTTCAAATGTACCCATGGAATAGCCTGTCCCAAGTCAGAAATACGTTGGTTTGTCCTTTTTAGTTTCTTGATATTCGAGTTATTAGATGTGGTTTGTTTCCATTGATTTATTCTCTTTTTTTACTTTTTTGAGGCCATTTAGGGCTTGCTATGTGGTGTGAGGTTCCTCACTGTGTTGAAGACCGTACGGTGACCCCTAGATGCTTTGTTTTGGGTCGTTTTAACCTGGAGATGGACTGTTGTCTCCCAGACATTTACCCAAATTCCTTTCTTTTTCATATAAAATTCGAATTCAAATACACATCGTGTCCGAACGTGACGTTAATTCGAATTGGACGTTTACAAAGCGAATTTGTCAATTCGAGTTGGAATGCACATTTCAATTCGAATTTAAAAATTAAAGTGTGGACACATTCAATCTAGCGTACCGTGTGAACGCAGCTTTAGCGTCTATATAGCTCACTCTTAACTTAGCCTTTAAAACCGAAAACCACACAACAAATAGGTCCTATCGTTGTTTACGCTTGTCTTTAACTTGTTATATGTGGTTTTCTTGTGAACGGATCTCTTGTGAATCGTTGCTTGTGATTGTAATTGAAAGTTTTACCTTTTATTTTTATTTTAATTACAATGGATTTGTGATGTTTGTGATGTTTTTTTTCTCATTTTTTTAAATTTTGAATTACAATGGTTTTGTGATGTCGCTTCATATATTAGTTGATATTTATAACTGAGTTAAGGACTTATATTTGAAATAGTTAATTCATGGTAAAAAGGCAACAATGACAGACATTACTACTAGTAGCTAATAGGGATGACATTGCTTCAAGCCGATGTCTCTGCTGGTGGACTGTTAGTCTCCGAGGGTATTCATAACCCAGTAGTCAGTACTTCAGTGCTGACCCGAAAATCGACTTTATTGAAACTTGCAATATCTAAATTTTACAAAATTTTGTTTAAAACTAAGGAGTATCTCCCTCATGCATAAATCTGTCCTAAGGTGAATTTTGGCTTTTCTATTTAGATCATTTTTGTTATTTGTTCTCAATCAGCTTTTAAACGTTTTTTTTTTTTTTTTTGGTTAATGGACATCCAACTGTTTTAATTTGATCTGCACTGATGAGACATTGGTTGTCGAAATGCGCATATGCAGAAAATGAATTTACAGTAACTTCTGTATTTTGTTATTCAGTTCTTAAATTCATTTTATAGATGCTGAATTTGCTATCTACTTTTTACATCAAAATAAAAATAATATAGTTGGTAAAAAAAAAAACACAAACATATACAAATTAAAAAACATAAAAAAATGACAAAATGGGGAAAGAAGGGATGATTTCCCAACGTTTCGGTCGTATGGCCTTCGTCTAGAGGGCTACCGGTTTAGCTCTTTTTGTCAGTTTTAGATGATTTTGAATTTGCATACATTTGTATTTTTGTGGTTCTTACTTTTTAATCATGGCCAACTATACCATTTTCATTTTGTTCTATAGCTAATTTGTGGCCATTGCACACCATTTTATCACATGAAATGAAATTTTTATGTTATTTAAGGAAAAATAGTTTTTTTACCGAAATAGTAGTACATTGTATTTAAGTTTAGAACAGATTTAATTTTTTGCCATGTATATGAAATTAATGTAATAACTTTATAAAAATCCAAACTTAAGTTTGCTTTATTAAGTGTCACTGTGGAGATGAAAGTGACTATCTATAAACATTGCATGAGAAATGAAACAAATTACTTATCAATTCTTTCGTATTGAAACGTCCTTCACAAATCTAGAGCTTAAAACAAGATATCATATTTCTAAATACCCAACAAATGATAGGGTTATGTCTTGATTAAACATCAAAGAGATGTTAATATCCGGTATTATTTAAATTAATTAGTACTGACAAGATGATAGGGAATTATACTGACGTTGTTGGTATATTGCAATCCGTTATTTTTTCCCAATAATCTAATTAAGAAATAACAAAATACCGAAGTAAATTGACCATTTCCACTACCTACATGTATGTCTCTTCAGTACAGACCGAATCAAAACATTTGGAATTTGGAAGAGCACAACATAAAATGTGTTTTATCTGATAGAGAACAAAATTATCTAAGGTATGAACTACTACATGAGGGGGATTCTTCCTAGTTTAAAGCCAAGAATCATATAATTAAGAATTTTCCAAATTAAACTGGTTTTCGGGTAAGTAAAATTATGTATGTAAGTAATGTATGTAAGTACTGACTATTGGGTAAGTAAATATCCTCGGAGACTAACAGTCTACAAACAGACGCATCTGTCCAGTATAAATAAAAACAAAATATGAAATACTGCAGTTACCGAAAATAGCATTGTAATTATAACTGAAAGGTCAGACATACTGGCGTTATCTTTTGTTTTAACTGGGAACTTTTTAAGTAAAGAAAAGGTGGTATGCAATTCAAATTGGATTCTGGAGAAAAGTAATTATTTCAGGTGTTTTTAGCTATCGTTCTTTAAAGTAAAATTATCGATTTTTTCGAAAATATTCTCTTGGAGTCCGTAAAGATTCCCCGTGCGAGAGATGTATGCTCTCTTTATTTTTCAGTTATGGTGTACCTGTGTGTGAGAGAATTTCTCAAATGGATATACTATTCAACTTTCAAATTTTGGCATTTATTTTTGTAATTTTGAAATGTAATCCAGACCACCTGTTTTAAGTGCCCACATCTCACTATTTTATAACGC
>MJUU01037879.1:22995-49759 GCA_002080025.1 Modiolus philippinarum
GATGAGTGCCCTGTGTTTGTCTATATGTTGTAATCGTCCACTAGCTTAAGACACTAGTGCTTTTGTCGGGCAAAGGGTGACCGTGATTGTAAGAGCACTTTGCCAGTTTAATTGATGTTTGTTGACAATTCCGCACCCATGACCAATGAAGACATGGATGTAGCTTTGCTCGACAATTAGCAAAGACTTCCGCTTAAACCGGTGCTAGGGGCCGACTTGAACTTACTATGAGGTATGAGCAAAGCTCATTTGCATTTGCTCCATATCCTTTTATTCACCTAGCAAACCCGTCTAATAAAATCGGTTCATACAAAAATATCGAAACTGTTATAATATATTATATCATTTACGTTGAATTTAAGGAGCTCTCACAAGCAGATAATCCACTCTTCTTTCCAAATCTTTAATTATACATTATGCAATCCTTTTGTGAAAGGGCTGTTAAATTGGTTTTTATATCACTAAGCGTTCGTTTGCTTTTGTATGTCATTTACCTTTTTATATATACATAGAGTGGCAAATGTGAGCCAAACTTGGTTCTCGGTGATAAATAATCGCATAAAATAAGTTCATTGATATATTAAGTCAGGCTTTACTTTAGTTTTGATGGTTCGTTATTTGGGATTTAAAGAATTTTTGGCTGAAATAGCTCGAAAAACACAAAAAGATTGTGAGCTTTTTATTGTTAGTTCTATTCGTGTATTCAATAATCGATGAGGGGATATGGATTAAATGCACATGAGACAAAGTCTCTACAAATACACGGTTAAAAAATTTACTTAAACAACGCTTTTATTGTTTTCTTCATCTTGAAGTCACAATCAGGCCTTCAACAATGAACTTTGCTCATACCTGACAATAAGTTCAAGACGGCCCCAAGCAAGAGTTTGAGCGGAATTCATTGCTACATGTCGAATAACGCTACATCCATGTTATTACATGTCATGGATGCGGACTCTTCAACAAACATAAAATGAACTGGAAAAGTGATCTTACAATCGCTGTCATGCGTTGCCTGACATAAAGCCCAACAGAAGACAATCACAACATATTCTCTTGGTCATTAATATTGAATATTTTTGTTGAGAATGCCTGAGATATTTAAGGGTTGTTTGTTTTCAAAAATTCCAATTAACCTTAAAATTCCCTGAATTATCAGCTAAAGCCTTCTTGTACAGGATGGGCATCGAAAATTGCATTTTTGGAAAATATTTGTACACCTAATATTTGACTTTAAAGTGACACATTTTCACTAAATAAAAAGTGGGTTTCAGGACGGGATGAAGGAGCGGTCTGACAGATTAATAACATAGAGACTTTCGTACTTCACATTTAGAAAACAATGTTAACAGCAAAATATTATACGTTCATCCACAAATTTTTGTGCATAATGCTTCTAAACTTCAAATTTTAGCTTAGACAATACGAATATTCCATATTTATGACCAAGTGTAAATAAACAACCAATGAGCACTCATCGAGTCATTAGTAAAAAAAACTTAGCAAAATGAAACCATGAGAAGTGGGAACAATAAACAGGCGGTCAGAATAGCATTTTTAAATTACAAAAAATATTAAATGCCATAATTTTAAAATATGATAGCGTACCCATATGAGACATTCTCTCAAGAACAAGTTCACCATAACTGATATGTATAGAGAGTATACATCAAGTATTAGCCGAGATCGAAAAGGGGTGTTTTATGATAATATGATTTTGTTGTTAAATGAAATGCTTAACTTATATCTTATTCGCATCTAAAACTCAGAAATTATTTTATACCGACAAAATTAATCGATCAGCTGGCTTGATTATTTTTCTTGGTTCATCATTGACACAATTTTAATTATTTCAATATTGATGGTTAATATTATATCATTCTCTATTTGACTTCCAAGTCATTTCTTATCAATTGAATTAATAAATTCTTAAATTCTATGATGGTAATTGGCTACTGGAAATAGAAAAATTGTCTAAAATTGATTAAATCTAAATGAAAAAGTTTTTTGCTTATTGATGAGTATTTGGTTCAATAATTTTATTTATTTTATTTTACTTAGCACATATATATTCTGTTTTGCAAATATTATATACCCGGAAGTTAGAAGCGCATGTCAACATACACATTCTGATATGGCTATATTAGTCTGCCTCGTTCTGATATAGCAATATCAGAATACAGTATAAGATGAAAAGATTTAACACCACTTTTCTATATCAGCATGGCTATAATCCCTAGACCCATGTCAGCACCTCGACTGATTTCTCGGTCCGGTATGGATGTTTCGGGATGATATCCTGGCTGATATGGAAAATACCATTTTAAATTAATAATTATCATCATGTTCATTTATATTTTGACAGAATTCCAGTAACAGCTTCAAGATGTTTTAAACCATTTTTCAAAAAATGTCGGAAAGGTATTCAAAAGCTACTGGCTCGATATTTCATGATTCTTAGCGGGAAATGTCTTAAAATAGTTAAAGAGCACCAAAATAAAGATGCAACTAAGACATCTGTACAGCAAGAATCTATTCAAACATCCAGTAAACAGCCTCCTGTGGATGAAGATGAGGAAGAACAGCCTAAAACTAGGACAGATACTTTCGATCACACTGAAAATCAAAATGAACGAGAATTTGATGAAAGCAATTTTGAAAGTTCTCATAACATCAAATTTCGCCATAATTTTGCACAAACCACAGAACGAACGAAATTTGCCAATATGCATATAATACAAAGAGTTATTGAATCTGATTCTCAAATTGAACCAGACATGGCGTCAAATCGAATTGGCCATGGTACATTTATACAAACACAGCGCTTGTCAAATATACATGACCGGTTTATAGGAGGTTCAGATCGTCGTAATGTTTTTAGACAGACGACAATTCGCCCGCCAAGGAAAATCGCAGAAGACATTTATATTCCGAAAAGTCAAATTTTATCAGCCATGACAACATTACCTGAACAAGACATAGTAAAGCCTGATAAAGAAAAAGAAACGAAAGAAATTTTATCTGTTTATAGTAATGAAACAGATACTGAAAGTGAGAGTAGCGAAAGCGACAATACCAGCGCAATGAGTGAAATGGAAAGTACAACTAGTGAAAATGACAGTACAGAAAGTGAAGATACAGGTTATAATAGCAGAACAACAGGCAATGATAGTGAAAATGTACGTGATATTGGTAGAAATGAAGGAAATTTCAATGGAAGTGCAGACATTTTTACTGAAGGCGCCAACAATGATACTAAAAGCGCAGGTGAAAACAATGAAAACACTACAAATGATGATGAAAATACAGATGTAGAAAGTGAAAGCGACAGTGAAAGTACAGGTATTGAAAATGAAAGCACTGACACCGAAAGTGTTAGTACAGGTATGGAAAATGAAAGTACAGGTACCGAAAAGAAAAGTACAGGTACCGATAATGAAAGTACAGGTACCGAAAGTGAAAGCACGGGTGATGAAAGTGAAAGTGGGGGAACTGTAAGTGAAAGTGCAGATGCTAACGACTATAGCGACACGGAAACTACAGGTATTGAAACTGATAGTGCAAGTAGTGAAGACGAAATGAGCGATGAATTAGCATTGACAAAACCCATAATTACAACTACAGAAAAAATCATTATATCACCGAGGAAAGAGACAAAAATAATTAAACCGAAGCAAACATCAAAAATGTCAAAAGTTCGAAAATCCGAACGACAACCATGGAGAGGAGATGGTTCGAATGGAATGACAATAATCTCTAACAAATTCACATTATTTTCATTAACATTGTTATCACTTGCAATTCATAATGTGTACTTATGATTTTCTTCGCCATTATTATGCTCACCATTTTTGTCAGTTTCAACATTTTTATCATATCCTGCTCTTTTTACATAATTTTCGTAAGACGACGTTATTGTAAAATTAATAATATTGTACAAAGGTTTGATTGCCAAAGTAAGAACAAGAATCATTTATATGCTCTAAGAAAAGCGAAATTCAATCATTTGGTCAATATTTAAGGTGGTACGGGGGTCTAAAATCTGTATGATAGAATTTTATGATTTACCCTTTGTTATTAGAGCATACAAAAAAATGAAATAAAAATTAGGGGTCACCGGCCATACAAGAATGAAATATGTCGTGTAAAAATCAGCTACTTTTGTTGAAATAATATGGAAAATTAGCGAATTTTTACAAAATTTTGATTTATTTTAGTTATATCGGATAGAATTGCTTTAAATTTGGTAAATTATTAGCTAATTTACTGTCTTTCAATTTCCATGAAAAAAATGGCGGTCAACGAACTTATTTTTGAATAATCCGCGAATAACTAATTTTTTCCTATTATTTCTAAGCAAATTATCTCCCCTTAACTGACTAGGAGATTGCTGATAAGTTCAATATTCTGCATGGTTACGGAATGAAAGTGGCATATTTCATCGAATTTAACTATTATAAGACATTGAAAGTGGTTTCGGCAACATTCCCATACTTAATTCAATTTTTTGTCATATGCGCAAGAATGATGCGCAATTTAAAACTCCCGTGCTACCTTAAACATCTGTAGCAGTTCTATACTGTTCTTTATTCATACAAGTATTGTCTTACACACTCAAGGATATAACGGAGTTTAGAAGAGTTTGAGATTTAGGCGTAAGCGCAAGGTGATTTCAAGATGAAAAACAACAATAAAAACACTGTCCCATATTTCGGTTGTACCATGTATTTGTAGGGATGCTGCCTATGTGCCTTTACTCAATATTCTTTCATTGATAGAATTTGATATATTGGCTTGTTATAAGAAAATGCAAAAAAATAAGTAAACTAAAATAAAATTCCCGCTGAGGCTCAAAACTTGCCACCGAAAACCATTTTTTAATTGAAATGTTTGGGAATAATGGCTTTTTTTCAAATAATTTGTATATTTGATAGAAAATGGGGTCATCGAATTCGTTTAAAATTATTTCACAAAATGTAAGTTATTCTAGAGAGTTATTTTGTAAAATATTTTTCAATGTATTTCCCTTCCTAAAATTTTCATTTTAAAATATTTTGTAATATAAATACTAATTAAACTTTTACATGTTGCATGCACTATTAATCAATAGTACTCTACTCGTGTACAGTACTTGTTTTATAAGATTTTTCCAAAATGTAAAAGAAATATCGAAAATACCGAATCAAATACAAAACAGGTATTAAAAATTGGAGAATACTACCGTACTACCTTAAATAATTTATAGATAAAAAAATCAGCATTGTAACACGAGAGAATGTATGAGGCAAACGTTTGTTTGTAACTCAACAAAATGTTGTCTTCATTCATGTAGAAGTTTCTGGTATATTATTAGCCATATTTTTTTCGAATGCTGACACGACTTTTATCTTCAAAGAATTTTTTTTTTATGTGGTCCGTTAACTTGCTTCTTGCGGATTCATTTGCCGATATACATAGATTATATTATATTTGCCAGATTCTGCCAAATTCTTTTTAACAAGAACTTGTATTTAATGAAAATCACAAAAATAACTAAATACCGACGTTACTGTGAATTTATTTTCTGCATATGTGCATTTCGACAACTTATGTCTCTTCGGTGCAGATAAAATCTAAAATTTTGGAAGATCGTTAACTCTTAGATGTTAAAATCTGATAGAGAACAAATAACCAATATGATCTAAATGTAAGGCCAAAATCAGCTAAGGGCAGAGCTTTGAATGAGTGAGATACTCCTGAGTTTAAAAAAATTACAAAAATTTAGATAATGCAAGGTTTAAAATAGAATCGGCTTTCGGGACAGCACCGAAGTACTCACTACTTGGCTGGTGAATACCCTCGGGGAACAACAGTCTACCAGCATAGGCATCGACCCAGTGGTAACCAATAACTAAATACCAAAGCTACTGTGAATTTTTTTTCTGCATATGTGCGTCTCGACAACTTATTTCTCTTCAGTGCAGATAAAATCCAAACTTTTGGAATACCGTTAACTCAAAGATGTTGAAAATCATGATAGAGAACAAATAACCAATATGATCTAAATGTAAAGCCAAAATCAGCTAAGGTCAGAGATTTGCATGAGGGAGATACTCCTGAGTTTCAACAAAATTTACAAAAAAATTAGATAATGCAAGGTTTGAAATAGAATCGGCTTTCGGGTAAGCACCGAAGTACTGACTACTGTGCTGGTGAATACCTTCGGGGACTAACAGTCCACCAGCCGAGGCATCGACCCAGTGATAACAAATAACTAAATACCAGAGTTACTGTGAATTTATTTTCTGTATATGCGTATTTCGACAACCGTTGTCTCTTCAGTGCAGATAAAATCTAAAGTTTTTTAGAAGATCGTTAACTCAAAGATGTTAAAAACTGATAGAGAACAAATAACCAATATGATCTAAATGTTAAGCCAAAATCAGCTAAGGACTGAGCATTGCATGAGGGAGCTACTCCTGAGTTTCAACAAAATTTACAAAAATTTAGATAATGCAAGGTTTATAATAGAAGCGACTTTCTGGTAAGCACTGTGCTGGTGAATACCCTCGGGGACTTACAGTCCACCAGCAGAGGCATCGACTCCTGAGTTGTAACAAATAACTAAAAACCGAAGTTACTGTGAATTTATTTTCTGCATATGCGCATTTCGACAACTTGTGTCTCTTCGGTGCAGATAAAATCTAAACTTTTGGAAGACCTTAACTCAAAGATGTTAAAAACTGGTAGAGAACAAATAATCAATATGATCTAAATGTAAAGCCAAAATCAGCTTAGGAGAGAGCTTTGCATGAGGGAGATACTCCTGAGTTTCAACAAAATTTACAAAAATTTAGATAATGCAAGGTTTAAAATAGAATCGGCTTTCGGGTCAGCACCGAAGTTCTGACTACTGGGCTGGTGAATACCCTCGTGGACTAACAGTCCACCAGCAGAGGCATCGACTCAGTGGTAACAAATAACTAAATACCGAAGTTACTGTGAATTTATTTTCTGCATATGAGCATTTCGACAGCTTATGTCTCTTCAATGCAGATAAAATCTAAACTTTTGGAAGACCTCTAACTCAAAGATGTTAAAACTGAGAGAGAACAAATGTCCAATATGATTTTAATGTAAAGCCAAAATCAGCTAAGGACAGAGCTTTGCATTAGAGAGATACTCCTGAGTTTCAACAAAATTCACAAAATTTTAGATAATGCAAGGTTTAAAATAGAAACGGCTTTTGGGTCAGCACCGAAGTACTGACTACCTTCGGAGACTAACAGTCCACCAGCAGAGGCATCGACCAAATAACTAAATACCGAAGTTACTGTGAATTTATTTTCTGCATATGCGCATTCCGACAACTTATGTCTCAGCGGTGCAGATCAAACCAAAGCATTTTGAAGTTAACTAATCAAAAAAAAAGTGTAAAAGCTTATAGAAATCAAAAGCGTGAGCAGACTGATGGATGTACCTGCGGAGAGATAAGGGTATATGTCCCTTGGCTATGGGCGGGCATATTTTAACCTAGAATTAAATTACATATTATTTTTCTGTTTTGGAGGTTTTTTTAGGGGTAGGGGTTGCCTGCCGACTCAAACGACAGTGCATACCGAAACAAAAAAGCATATGAAAGAGAAATATAAGGTCAAAATTCCATAACCATTGCTAATAAAAGGCAGAACAAATGGAGACATTACAGACAATTACAAAATATAGAAAAATATATCAGTAGTTATGCCGGAAGAATAGGCATGATCTGCATCCGTCACACTGCCTACTCAAAGGAAAAGTCCTGTTTTAGGTCGTAGTCGGTGTTTCGGTAAAAAAAAAACTGTGGATCAACTAAAAATATATATTCTATTTTGTGAAAAAGAAGCAGTGTAACAATTTTTCAGATCTTGTTTACCTTTGTTAAACTTCTGTAGTAATAATTTCATAATATCACTGTATATATTACTGGTACCATAATACCGAATGGGTTGTAAAATGTCGATATGAGGGATTGCCTCTGCTCAAAAATGTTCATTATTGGAAAATCAAAATCATCACGTTTGTGGTACAAATTTTTGTTTAATGGTCCATACTTTTCAATATAGGGTACAGAACAATAAATTAACGATGCTGAAGATAATGATTCTATCAGCATTTTCTTTAATTTCAAGTTCATTTTAGTATAATCTTTAAATTAAGGATAGTTCAACAGGATCACCATTCGTATTAGAAGAACAATTACTTATCTTTCAAACATAGGTACGTACTAAGCAGACAACTCCTCGTATTATGGCTGAAATGATTAAGGGAAGATATATTTATTAATTGCACTAACCTTTATTTCTTAAAAATTTACATTTATTATATTTTTTTTATTTTAACGTTTTGTGGCGAAAGAATTCCAAAAGGGATAAAACACTAGATTTTTTTTGCAATATAAGATGTTTTAAATAATCAAACATGATAAATCAAACTACAGAGCCATTAGACTACAGTAGTGTTTTTTTAGATAATTACACCTTTAGTTATGTAAGTAAGCTGCATTCTGATTGGTTTATAGCCAATGTATTTTTTTTTCAGATACCCCTTCACCGTTGCATTTGCCCAAGAGTTATCTATGTGTTTTAATGATAGAAACATCCGTTGTAATCAAACAGATATATTATGAATGTCGGGGTATTTGCCAAAAACAAATCTTGGGATTCACTTTCCTTTGCTTTTCAGGCTCGGAAATCTATCCGCCCCGTGACTTGTATTTTTGGGAAATACCCCTCCTTATCATAAAGTATCTGTACGTAATAATAAAAATAAAATCGATGTATTTGTATTGAACGTCCAATCAGCATTTAAATATATTCACGTTCCATGGGTTCCAAACAATAGGGATACAGAAATGTTATTGAGGATATAGGTGTAAAAATAGGTACAATTCATGACAATTGCAATGTTTCAGCTGGTTTGATATTTGATTTGTTAAATTAATTTTTCAAATTTTATTGGAATAAGATGGTCTCACAAAAGCTGTGATGTACACCATGAGATGTCCGAAGAGAGTCCTTAGATGGTCCTTATTTTCGTTCCCCAATAAATTTTAGGATTCTTTCTATGACAAGTCCCTTGTAATACAAATGAAACAAATATTGCATTTTCGTCGCCTCCATACACTATATCTTTACACCCATAAATGTGGTTTGGATAGAGGTTATTTATCACATTGAAATAGAAAGGAAATGGAATAGATGTCAAGGAAACAACATCCCATCTCCAGGTTTAATCGACCCAATTTAATTTGGTAAGTATCTTCTTGTGTCTGGTTTAAAATATTATTGTTTTAACGTTTTTCTGTGCCAATCTTCTTTAGGGTCCAGGTATGCTGTTTCTTTTTTTAATCATGTATTCTGTGAACAAAATGTTATGATTTGATAACCCATGTTAAAAAAGGATGATTCAGTAGAGTAATGTATTGTCTATCTGAATGTTTCTTTTACGAATTATGTCGAAATTTGAAGAAAAATATGAAAAAGAAAGGAAACGGGGTAAATGTCAAGGAGACAACACCCCATATCCAGGTTAAAACGACCTAAATAACTAAATACCGAAGTTACTGTGAATTTACTTTCTGCATATGTGCATTTCGACAATTTATGTCTCATCAGTGCAGATAAAATCTAAACATTTGGAAGACCAGAAACTCAAAGATGTTTAAAAACTGATAGAGAACGAATAACCAATATGATCTAAACGTAAAGCCAAAATCAGCTAAGGACAGAGCTTTGCATGAGGGAGATACTCCTTAGTTTTCAACAAAATTTATAAAAAAATTAAGATATTGTAAGGTTTCAAATATAATCGGTTTTCGGGTCAGCACCGAAGTACTGACTGCTGGGCTGCCGAATACCCTCGGGGACTAACAGTCCACCAGCAGTGGCATCGACCCAGTGGTAACAAATAACTAAATACCGAAGTTACTGTGAATTTACTTTCTGCATATGCGTATTTCGACAATTTATGTCTCATCAGTGCAGATAAAATCTAAACATTTGGAAGACCAGAAACTCAAAGATGTTTAAAAACTGATAGAGAACGAATAACCAATATGATCTAAACGTAAAGCCAAAATCAGCTAAGGACAGAGCTTTGCATGAGGGAGATACTCCTTAGTTTTCAACAAAATTTACAAAAATTAAGATATTGTAAGGTTTCAAATATAATCGATTTTCGGGTCAGCCAAAACAAAGCATCTAGGGGTCACCGTACGGTCTTCACCACAGTGAGGAACCTCACACCATATAGCAAGCCCTAAATGGCCCCAAAATGGTAAAAAAGTGAATAAATCTATGGAAACAAACCACATCCAATAACCCAAATATCAAGAAACTAAACTTTTATAAGAAGACAAGGACAAGCCAATGACCAACATATTCCTGACTTGTGACAGGCGCAAAAATTGCGGTGGGGTTAAACTCGTTTTCTTGGATCCAAAACCTCCCCCTATGTGTGGTAATTGGCTAAAAATTAAATACGCAAAAAGACTCACAGTAAAAATCAAACTAGAAAAAAGTCCATCTTATCAAGACGAGTACCCTTACAATGAAGTACATAAAACATGTAGACAATACACACAGGTACTGTCCAGACAAATGCTCGCAGTTACTGACAGCTAGCTTAGGACATGATTTCAGTTGACTATGATATCAAGCCTTCTTACATATGAAGTACTTCTAAATAGATTTGGTATAACAACATCATCAATTATAAAAGAAGAACATGATATTGTGCAATGCAAAATATTGCCAATATGAAAAATTGTTTAAATTTAGTTATGGTGTAAAGCATTTAAGAGATGATCAATATTTTTGCCAACAAAAACCAGAAGTAAAGATTTAACAACAATGCTGTATTTATATCCTTTATTAATAAGTTTGTTCAACGGATTAATAAGTTTGGAAGGACATTTTTTGAATTTATGTGCTTTGTAAATGATATTGCCATAGATGTTTGGATGTGAAATGCCCTGATGTATAAGAGCCCTGCATGTAGAACCAAATTTTCTCAATAAGTCACTGTATCTATAATACAATTAAGAGAATGTTTTTATCAATTCATGATATCTAAACCCTTGATGCAAAAGTTATTCAGTGAGACAAAGATTTCGGTCGTTGAAGTCATAAATATCACTACACACTCGTGCATATCAAACAAGTCGTGAAATGTATTCAAGTAGGTAAGAACCAAATCTAAAACGTATAAAGACAATGGCAACAGCGGTAAAAATAAAGATATAACATAACTGCGGCACCAAAAAGAAAAATGAAGACGCAAATACATACAAAAATAGACTACACGGACCCAATAAAAACATGGGTGAGATAAGGTGCTCCGGTAGAGTAAGCATCCTCTGCTTCTTATTAGACACCCGCCGTGCTGAACATGTCAAATTCGGTAAGAAGATAAAATCAGGTACAGGAAACAACAATTTAGCTTGATTTAGGAAAAGATCTGTTGTCATTTGGGAAAAAGATTATCTGTTGTCATCATGGAAACAGATATCTGTTGTCATCTGGGTAACAGATATCAAGATCAGAGACTCAACTATTTGTTTGTATTTACATCGTTCAATTTTCTGTGGAAGATTTATACAAACTTTTTCCAAAAATTTTGCATATTTGCATATTGTCCTCGTAATTTAACAATGCAGAAGGTAATTTGTACTTCTAATTTATATCATTAGTACAATGTACACGCACAAACATGTCATAAAATGAACAATTTAAGAAAAGTCTTTTTTTTTTATTAATATACTCATTTCATTTATGGAAAAATAAAAATTCAGACGGGAAAACACCTTTCAAGAATCTGATAGTTTTTATTCTTGCCTTTTTGGAGAAATACGAAATACGAGGTTTATACGACTTAAGTTGTTTATATTTTTAGGTAAAGGAGTATCTTCTGTGTCAGGTGTAGAGCTATCATTAGAATACCCAGCTCAGATTGTAGATTCAAATGAAAGTTAAGTCAATTTAAATTTAGACATAAACTACTAAAAGCAGTTAAATGACGAATGAAAATCTTTTTTAAATAATAAAATGAATAAAACTGAAAACGCTAACCACGTTGAGGCACTAGGAATTTGCTCTTTACGACTCATAAGGATATGACAATTTTATTTCTAAGAAATATACGTTTAACGAAATTTTATACTTGAATATCATTATAAAAGGCTTTTCGTCTTTGTATACGTCTTATATGTATTCGTGGAGAACAACTCTGATACTTTAGATATCACCATAACCATTGTACTTATTTGTATCTATTTATAAAGTACAAATTCCAGTGTCATTCCTTATAGAAACTTCATTTTGGAACGGGATGTTGACTGTGACGGTCGACTACTATTCCCCGAGGGCATTCATCGACCAAATAGTCAGTAATTTGATTTTATTTCAGAAAAATTCTAAATTTTTGAAAATTAAGCTCAGTTTTGCTTCTCATTTAAAACTTTCTGCTTTTTTGTTCTCTGTCAGCTTTTACATATATTTCGGTTGGTGGTCTTTTTGATTCGCCCTCTACTGTAGAGACAAGAGTTGTCGAAATGGACATCTGTAGAACTAAGTTTGCAGTAACTTTAGATAAGACAAGGATACCCTATCTTTCAATTATTTTTCTTGTTGGTATAATTAATACTTTTAAATCAAAACATTTGTTGTAATGAATTGTCAAATTTTATTTGTAATCTTGTCCTCCTGGTTGTTTTTAGTATGAATTGAACGACATTACGACGAAGAATGAAAGATCATTGATTTAAACAAACATAAAAACAAAATTTTCCAGCTCAAAAAGAACAAAGCAGGTTCGATAGCCAATTTCATTGTCTTTTAAATGGACCTAAGTAGAAACGATTATTAAAACCAAAATGCTACAAAAGATTTGATATTTCAAAAAGTGTAGACCATCATAATGCCGATTTCCTCCTATTTGTCCAAAGAAGCAATTTTTATTTATATACTTTGTACTACAATGTATAAATAATTTACATATTTACTAAGAATATGACAAGAGTAAACAAAGTAATTATAATATCATGCAAAAAGATAGAAATTGTCATGAAGTAATTAATTGTTTAATGTAATTAACATTCAGGTCATTTCTCAAAAAACATGAAGTGTAAGGATGTGTCATGTATCAGGAGTTATCGAGATAGAACTGCATTGAAAATGGACATTTATATCATTGAGTGCATGATCATCTGATAATTTATGTTGGATTTATTGCTTTAGAGGTAATAACATGTTTTTATCATATTCTTTTTATGAAGATAATGATAGATTTTCAAAATCATGTAATGATGACTGTTTGATATTTATGAATAAAATAAGAAGTGCAAACAAACGGTCCGAACTGTGAACCAAGATTCTTTTTTTTTTACTTAATACTGGGATGAACATTTTTTCTTAATCTCTACGACCTTCCATTTGCAATTGCTGTAGAATTACTACCGGCCACTATCGCAGTGGAAGGGAATGTTTGACGCACCATAAAACCGGTTTAACCAATCATCTCTTTTGAAATGTCCATACTTAGTTAGAGCAATTGCGGTTGACAATTTTTCCGGGGGTTTTACACCTGCTTTATCTAATTGCCTCAAGGTCTTTGACTGTTGATAATTCTGTTTGATAATTTTGTTAATATTTGTTCTTGCATAAATATATATTGTGAAATTTAAAGACTTCAAATATACCTTTCAGTAGTAACGAAGGTTATATGCAATAGTATTCAAGGTATGTGACTACTTTTATTCAATTTCTGCTTCTTGTTGGCTCCTGTGCATGTAGCGTATCTTCATTACTCAGTACTAACAAAAATCAAAATGATCATTTCTACGGACAGTTAGGTAAGGTATTTTGTCTGCATTATGAAAATTACTGAATATTTATGAGCAAAAGTGTGATCACATGCTTTTATTATATAGTCACACGAATCACTACATTATCGGCAAAAACCGAATCACAAATCACCGGACACAATGAAAGGGGTGATTTGGCTAGCCATAAATCCGGTTTAACCCACCATTTCTTTTGAAATGCCTGAACCAAGTCAGGGCTATTGCGGTTGACATTTTTGCCAACATGATTTGTCTATTTTTGTCTTGAACTTCGGCACTTGACCACACTGTTCGATAATTTTGTTATTAATCGAAACATATAATATCCTTGTTCAAGGGAAATTCTTTTCCAAGTTTTTTTACATAATACATGCAGTTCAAAAAGTCATTGTGTGAAATTACCCCCTTCTAAACAGGGAAATTAGGTGGGCGTCTACTTCATCAGCCATGTTTTAGAAGCAACGCTTGATATAAATTATGCAAAGAAACGGTTTGATATTTCTCGTATATAAATCACATAGGAAAGAGTCATTTAGTACAACAATAAAAGAATAGAATGGGCTGCTGTTGTACGTTGATTTGTTTATAGATGGTATTAAATGTGTTTATTACGACCACACAAGCGATGAAATATTATTGAAAGGCAAAAATTAACTTTGGTGGATAAAATTCCTGTATTAAAAGATAGCAAAATGGTTATTCTTGAAGGGGACAGATAAAACAATTGATTTCAAAGATGTATATTACAAACGTCCAAAATTATATACCGTTGTTAAGGTAAAGAGGGAGGTGGTATGTACCATTTTGATCAATTTGGCAGCTTATGTTATTTCTATACCAATGCCGACACACTTTCAGGGATAATTTTACCTCAGTATGGTTAAATTATACGAAATCAATTGGGTTTTAGCGGGATTTCGATATCTGTGTATTTATACGGTACAATCTAATACATCCATTTCCCTTCATTGTTTATGTAAACCAAAAACTAATTAAAGTTACCTGTTTTGGTTTATCATTGTAAGTAGTATTTGCATAGGAATTGCATGGAGGGTAGAATTGAAATTTTGCATTTGTATTCATCAATTTTTTATAAATAAGTGTACATATTTTAAACCGTTGCTTCCTATTTCGATATTTTTGGTGATGAGTACTTATTTTTTACTATATTTGGATCATGGTTCTCCATATTGTTTGATTCTAATGCTGCTGATGAGAGGTTACTCCTTGAAACACTTGTACAGCATTACTGTCTTTATGCAACTTCGGTATTTTTGTATTTTGAAACAATTGGGCCGATGCCATTGCTGGTGGATCAGATGTCCCCGAGGGTATTCCCCAGCCCAATAATCAGACTTGTTTGACATGAAAAATTTACCTTGTGTTTTATGGAAATTTACTGCTTTCGTCAGACTTCTAAGCACCTTAAATTACTGAGTTTTCAGTTCGTGTATGGCACTCGGTATATGTCCTTGTTACTGGATTTGGCCTCCTATTTCGAAATTTTTGGTAATAAGTACTTCTTTTTCTACTACTTTGGGACATGGCTTTCCATATTGTTTTATTCTAATGCTGCTGATGAGAGGTTACTCCTTGAAACATGTGTACAGCATAGCGAAATTTACTGTTTTTATGCAACTTAGATATTTTTGTAGATTTTTTACACACTTATTGCAAACTGCAATCAAACTTCGAACGATACTATTATTCTTATACTGTAACGAATATTTTGCGAAAGGATATGGAGTAAATGAACATGAGACCATAACACATATGTTAACTCCAGCTGCAATAATTTTTTTTATCTGTATGGCAATTTCGGAAATTTATTCCTCATCATAATTTCAAAAAAATGTTAAAATGCATAAAACCAAACGAAATCCAAACGAAGTACATCATTTATACTGCCCGATACTCTTTTCGCATTTAAACGAGATATCAAGCAGACATTACAGCGAAAAAAGGGTTATCACTAAAAGTTAAACTTTTTTTGCTGGAATGTCCACCTCTATCTGTTAAAACTGTCCACCCATTTCGTTAAAATCTCCTACGACGGGTTCTCCAGTTTTTTATGTTGTTTACAGCTCAAAAATTACTTATATCCGATTTATCTTTAACACGTAATGACAGTCATTATGTAATTTAACTCACCTGCATTTCCAACAAATAAGCGCGCACGAAAGAGGTCTAGACCCGACTTTACCATTATGCGTTGATAAATCATGCACTTATTCGTGGAGAATGAATTTCAATCCATTCTACAGTTGTTGTCTTAATAGCCATCTTTGCTTCTCGTCCTCGAAAAAATAACAGTTGATTGTGTGTCTGCTTTAAAGATGTCATTTGTTACTAGTATTGACACATTTAGCCACCCAATTCTTTAGTCGCTACATCTCTGAACTGACAAACACCACTTGTGACAAATTCGGATTTTTCACTGACAGTATGACGAGTGCAACGCCTTGAGCAGATCATGCTTACCCTAATACCTGAAGTACTTGTAGGGTTTACTCTGCTAGTGCTTTAGTTTTGTTGTATTCCTGTTTGTTTTATTCTTATCATGCTTTGCCAGTTTGTGCTGGATATGAATTGCAGTGTTTTTGGATTTTAAATTTTTGAAATTTTCCCCTTTACTCATTTTTGCTTCGGTATTCGCTTTCCGATGTATTAAAAGTAATGCAATGTTACACAACCATACTCTGCAGTTCATTTGTTCTAACAAAAAGCAAGGATTCTTCTCTAATATTTTATACAATAATTATTGTTCCTGGAATGTGATGACATGATACATGTAAATGCACTCAATCTTTTGCTGGACAACATTTTTGTTCGTTTTGGCAACACTATTTATAAACAGGTCATAGGTATTCCCGTGGGTACAAATTGTGCACCGCTCACTGCAGATCTTTTTCTGTCCTGTTACGAACTAGACTTCATGAAAAGACTTCAAAACGGAACCATTCAATACAGTGATAATCTGATTACTATTTTCAATAACAACAGCAGGTATATTGACGATATCCTTACTACTGACAATCCCCAGTTTTAAGATTTTGTAGACATGATTGACCCATAAGAGCTGAAATCAAATAAAGCTAACAATGATTCCAAATACTGCCCTTTTCTAGATCTAACTTTCATTATTGACGCTGGCAAAATAATAACTAAAGTATATGATAAAAGGGATAATTTTGATTTCACTATAACTAACTTCCCTTTTCTTGACGGCGACGTTCCTCAAGCTCTATCATACGGAGTGTACATTTCTCAACTAGTACGATTCGCACGTGTTTGTTCTACTCTTGACAATTTTAATGAACGTAAACTTACTATCACAAAAAAACTTTTACAACAGGGTTACAGATTTCATAAGTTGTTGAATACCTTTAAGAAGTTTTATAACAGATATGAATATGGCGTTACTCGCAAACAGCTTATTACTAAGGTAATTTTTAATCCCCGTTTTTACGGTAATGTTGCTAAAAAAAGCCAGAAACTAATTAAAAATTCAGAAAAGCTGGGACGTAACTTACATTCTTTGCGTAATAGGGGATATTGACAAGATACTCTGCTTGCATCCGTTAAATTAGCTTTGAGATCTAGTGACCTGAAAATTTTACATACATACATACTGGCCTCTCACTGATACTGCCGATGTCTACTGAAATATATGATGATTCTTGACTAAATCCTGCGGGAAGTTTTCAGTTTGAATTTTCTTCCGTAATGCGACAGTATTTTACCAGCAGACTAGGCTCCTTTAGCTAGCCGGCAGATTAGCTGCGAGCCCCTTGACCCGTCTTTCAAAATTACGTATTGTCATATTCTCTCCTTTCAAGATTGTGGTCATGGAGTTAGTAGTCTACCTGTGTTGGGTTTTATTCGTATATTTACTATACTATAGGGAAACGGGACAGATAAAGGGGAGGTTTGGGTACCCATACACCGACTGGAGTTTATCTCTCCTGCAGTGTGGAGTCCGTAAAAAGATTTCCCGTGCGAGAGATGTATGCTCTCTCTATATTTCAGTTATGGTGTACTTGTGCGTGAGAGAATTTCTCATATGGATATACTATTCATACTTTCAAATTTTGGCATTTATTTTTGAAATTTTCAAAAGTAATTCTGACCACCTGTTTTAAGTCCCCAGATCTCACTATTTTATAACGCCAAGTTTTCTTACATTCGACTTGATGAGTGCCCTCTGTTTGTCTATATGTTGTTATCGTCCACTAGCTTAATAAGACACTAGTGCTTTTGTCGGGCAAAGGATGACAGTGACTGTAAGAGTACTTTGCCAGTTTAATTAATGTTTGTTGACAATCCCGCACCCATGACTAATGAAGACATGGGTGTAGCGTTGCTCGACAATTAGCAAAGAATTCCGCTCAAACCGGTACTAGGGGCCGTCTTGAACTTACCATTAGGTATGAGCAAAGCTCATTGTTGAAGGCCTCATGATGACTTCAAGATGAAGAACAACAATAAAAGCGTTGTTCCTTTGCTTGTGTTTTACCATGTATTTGTAGAGACTTTGTCTCATGTGCATTTACTCCATATCCTTTCATTCACCATTAACCTTACCCCTGGCTTTTACCAAGTCCGGCTGTCCCGAGTTCCTATCGTTGTTTACGTTTGTCTTTTGTCTTATTTGTGTTTTTCTCGTGTAGTTCCCTAGGAGATAATGGCATGTAATTATAATTTTCAGCCATTGTAGGTGTTTCCTGTTGGTCCTTTTATTTCTTTTGACTTTTAACTTTCTTTAACTAATTATATACCAATGTAGTATTAAGCAAATAGAAAACGAAGCTATCAGTTAAGACCTGAGGGTTGTATGCTACTACCTCCAACACTACCCTTCTTCTTGACCCGACAGTGTTAGAAGACCAAGTGATTTCGTGAGTTTAATGGGAATTTTTCTTGTATCTTACATCTGTTTTCCTACTAGACATTCTACAGCATTGCACGTGGTTTTCCTTTATAAGCTTTCTTTACAAATCTACATGCGTTCTCAATATCAGATCATTCTAAGTATTTTTCATTTAATTGTACTGCTTAAATTATCATAGTTTTCTGCTTAATTACAGCAATTAACTTTTCTTAAATGTTTCTTTTAGGATAGACAATTATGATTCCAATCATCGTGGTTGTAGTAATCGTAGTTCAAACTGCAGTGGCCCAGTATTTAGCCGGAACTGTACCATCACTACCTAATCCAACATTAGAAGGATGCCAAAAAGATGAATTATCTGTAAATTTCACTAGTAACTATACACCAGTATATGCACAGGTTATTGACAAATGGTGCAGGTATGGTTAATATGATTAATATGGCAAACTCTAATAGATGATCAACGGAATTTTACTTATATTTACTTGTTTTGTCTTTGTTATGTTATCTTCATAAGTTTTACATTTCAAATGTGATGTTTAACACTAAGAGAGTCTGGAACGGGTACTTTCTTAAAATATAAAATAGTCTAGACCTATGCGAACCAGTTTAACCCTGACCTAGAATAATTTCGACTTGTCTCGCTCAGTCTATTTTTGTTTTGTAACGGACCTAATCATACGCAGAAAAATATTTTCAGACAGCTACAAATTTTCCTTACTCATATATTTGTCGATTTTATTTTACAACTGAAGTAAAATTCTTCAGCTGCCTGTACCATAGATCAAGAATATTAAGGATTTTCTAAGGAACATCTTTTCTATGTAATTAAAATGTAATAATTTTGCACTATCTTTTGTAGGACGTTTGAAAACGTAATAGAGTGTGTAGACGACTCACTCCCGTATACTAGATTAGCGGATTTTAATGATTGGTACCTCAGTATGATGTTTGACTTAGAATTGGCAAATGATACATCTGTTGATTTGTGTAATAGTTGGGAAGGTTAGAATCATTTGAATTAATATCTAAATATCGAAGTTACTTAAAATGTAGTATCTAAAGACAGGCATTTCGACAACTTATGTCTCATCAGTGCAGATCAAATCAAAATATTCGGTATACCATCTACCGAAAACCCCTATTAGCGAACAAATAAGTAAAAGAATCTTATCCAATCTGTTGAGGACAGAGCTATGTACGAGGAGATACTCCTGAAGTTAAAACCAAATTTTCCAAAAGCAACATATTGCAAGATTACAAATAAAATTTGGTTTTAGGATCAGCACCAAGCTGACTACTGGGTTGTTGAATACCCTTGGGGATTAACAGCAGAGGTATTGGCCAAGTCGTAATAAAATGTTCTGCAGCTGCAAGTCAGTAATGCGAGATAAACATGTGGGATATTATGTATTGAAATATTCTTTCAAGAACTCCTATTGGCTTCAGATTTTAAAAAGGTCGAAATTATTAATGAATCATTAGAAAACAAGTTTAGAAAATGATTGCAATGTTATGAAATTTTTAAACAAATTATATAAATGCATCCCTCATCCACGAGTTAAACAGGCGTGGCTTTGCTCGAAATCTATCAATGAATTCCACTAAAACAGGTGGTAGGGAAGTTCTTGAACTTAGATATGAGATATGAGCAAAGCCTCATTGTGACTTCAAGATGAAGAACAACAATTAAAGCGACCCATGTGAAGTGAACGCATTTTACCTATATTAGTAGTTCTGTTTAGCTACTGCCAAATCTTTCTTGTTTCATCGTGAGATCAAATCTAAAAAACTAACTACATGGCTCTGCTCGATACAATGACTTCCTTGTTAGAGCCATGCGCTTACAAATAGGCTACTTAAATTTGGGCATATCAACCATTACTTGAAATCATCACTGTATAAGTTTTACGGTGAACATCACGATCTTGTGCACCGTTTGTTATTAAACCACAGTAACCTCGGTATTTAGTTATTTGAAGGAGGAGGGGTATACTGTTTTACCCTTGTCCGTCATTCCGTCCGTCCGTCACAACTTTCATCACAATTTTTTTTTGCAATGGAAAAAAGTTACAAACTTGAAATTTTGTCAGAAGCTTTGTATACTCAAGCATATTGTGGGATGCATTTTCAGACCTGTCGGGTTAGTACTTCCTGTTTACCGACCTAGTCAATTTTCAGTAATTTTTTGCAATGTTGTTAGATATATTTTGAAACCTGTGCAGGCCACTAAAAGCTGAAGTTGAGAGCGGGGATATTTCTAGTGAGCAGGGGCTCGCAGATCCCTTGTTTTTATCTCGACTAGATTTGACTTCTTTCCCGGAATGGACATGTTCAACGCGGCGATTGTCTTATAAGAAAAAGGAGACGGTTACTCTACCGATGTACTTGGTCTCATCCATGGTATTTAATTTTATCGGTGTTGTTCATATGTATATGTGTCCACAATTTTCATATCTGTGCTGTACTTATAACAAAAATACCAAAGTTACTGTTATTTTTTTTCCTACATATGCGCATTTCGACAACTTATGTCTCATCAGTGCAGATAAAACCAAAAAATTTGGAAGTCCATTTACCGAAAACGTGTAAAAACTGATAGAGAACAAAAAACCAAAAGAATGTAAATAGAAAGCCAAAATTCAGCTAAGGACAGAGCTATACATGAAGGAGATACTCCTTAGTTGTAAACAAAATTTTGTAAAATTTTGATATTGCAAGTTTAAAAAAAATCAGTTTTCAGGTCAGCACCGAAGTACTGACTACTGGGTTGGTGAATACCTTTCGAGACTAACAGTCAACCAGCAAAGGCATCGACCCTGTGGTAATACATAACAAAAATACCGAGGTTACTGTTAATTTTTTTTCTCCATATGCGCATTTCGACAACTTATGTCTCATCAGTCCAGATAAAACCACAATATTTGGAAGTCCAGTTACCGAAAACGTGTAAAAACTAATAGAGAACAAAAACCAAAAGGATGTAAATAGAAAAGCCAAAATTGAGCTAAGGACAGAGTTATACATGAGAGAGATACTCCTTAGTTGTAAACAAAATTTTGTAAAATTTTGATATTGCAAGTTTCAATAAAATCGGTTATCGGGTCAGCACCGAAGTACTGACTACTGGGTTGGTGAATACTTTTCGAGACTAACAGTCAACCAGCAAAAGCATCGACCCTGTGGTAATACATAACAAAAATACTGAGGTTACTGTTTAATTTTTTTCTCCATATGCGCATTTCGACAACTTATGTCTCATCAGTCCAGATAAAACTAAAATATTTGGAAGTCCAGTTACCGAAAACGTTTAAAAACTGATAGAGAACAAAAACCAAAAGGATGTAAATAGAAAAGCCAACACTCAGCTAAGGACAGAGTTATACAAGAGAGAGATACTCCTTAGTTTTAAACAAAATTTTGTAAAATTTTGAAATTGCAAGTTTCAATAAAATCGGTTTTCGGGTCAGCACCGAAGTACTGACTACTGGGTTTTTTAATACCCTCAGGGACTAACAGTCCACCAGCAGAGGCATCGGCCCAGTGGTAAAAATAACACAAATGTCGAAGTTACTGTGATGTTTTTGTTTATTTGCGTTTTTAGATGTTGTAATTGTCATAGGATGACTTTTTCGGTTTTTTTTTTTTTGTTTTTTGTTTTTTGTTTTTTTTTACTAACGGTTCGCTTCTCACTTACTTTATCTAGTCCAAGTTATTTTAGTTTAAAAAATGGCTTTTTCTGGAGATCTCTGATTTTATATAAAACATTGTTTGGTTAGTTTCATAACAAGAAACAACCCATTGCTCGGGGAGACATACAGAAATGTTTGCTATTGATTTAATTTTTGATTTATTTTACATGGAATGTCGACAGCCAAAGGCCTTTGGAAGTTTTCCTTAACATATATA
The DNA here is from genome assembly GCA_002080025.1 of Modiolus philippinarum. NCBI lineage: Eukaryota > Metazoa > Mollusca > Bivalvia > Mytilida > Modiolidae > Modiolus > Modiolus philippinarum. The sequence goes on from MJUU01037879.1 coordinate 45,657, forward strand.
CATAAATCGTGAATTTGTATACAAAACTTTACACGGCTCTCAAAATACAAGACACATCTCTCATTCACTCCAACAGTCATACATGCAACATATGCATTTATAGTTTAAAAATAATTCACAAAGAGAAAGGATATGTCTCTCTTGGCCTCGAATATTGGCATGGTATTTTTTCTTTTATTTTCCGTCTTTTTAGCTCACCTGACCCGAAGGGTCAGTGTGAGCTATTGCCATCACTTTGCGTCCGTCGTCCGGCGTCCGGCGTCCGTCGTCCGTCGTCCATTAACTTTTCACATAATCATCTTCTCCTCTGAAACCACTGATGCAAATTCAACCAAACTTTACAGGAATGTTGTACTAAAGGTTCTTTACAAAGATTGCTCATTTCGTTCTGATCGGATAATGGCCGCCAGCGCGGAACTTAGGTTTAACATTGGACCCTATGGGAAAATTCACATTTTCATCTTCTGCTTTGAAACCACTGAAGCAAATTCAACCAAACTTTACAGGAATGATGTACTAAAGGTCCACAACAAAGATTGCTCATATCTTTCCGATCCAACGAAAAACATGGCTGCCAGCACGGAACATGGTTTAACATTGGACCCTATGGGAAAGTCACATTTTCATCTTCTTCTCTGAAACCTCTGAAGCAAATTAGACCAAACTTTACAGGAAAGATGTACGGAAGGTTCTTTACAAAGACTGCTCATTTCGTTCCGATCCGAAAAAAAACATGGCCGCCAGCACGGAACTTAGGTTCAACATTGGACCCTATGGGAAAATCACATTTTCATCTTCTACTCTGAAACGGCTGAGGCAAACTCAACCAAACTTTACAGGAATTATGTTCTAAAGGTCCTTAACAAAGATTGCTCATTTCCTTTCAATCCCCCACAAAACATGGTTGCCAGCTAGGAACATGGTTTAACATTGGACCATAAGGGAAAATCATATTTTAATCTTCTCCACTGAAACCACTGGAGCAAATTGAACCAAACTTTACAGGAATGATGTACTAAAGGTCCTTAACAAAGATTGCTTATTTTGTTCCGATCAGAGAAAAAATATGGCGGCCAGCATGGGACATAGTTTAACACTGGACCCTATGGGGAAAATCATATTTTAATCTTCTCTCCTGAAACCACTGAAGCATTGAATTCAACCAAACTTTACAGGAATGATTAACTAAAGGTTCTTTCCAAAGATTGCATATTTTGTTCAGATCCGACAAAAAAAATGACTGCCAATGTGGAACTTAGGTTTAACATTGAACCCTATGCAAAAAATCACATTTTCATCATCTCTGAAATCACTGAAACAAATTCAACCAAACTTAAGAGGAATTATGTACTAAACGTCCTTAACAAAGATTGCTCATTACATTCAGATCTGATAAAAAAACATGGCAGCCAGCACAGAACTTAGGTTTAATATTGGAATCTATTGGAAAATCACATTTTCATGTTCTCCTCTGAAAGGGCTGAAGCAATTTCAACCAAATTGTACAGGAATGATGTATGGAAGGTACTTTACAAAATTTTCTCATTTCATTTTGATCCGACAAAAACATGGCCTCCAGTGCAGAACATAGTTTTACGTCGTAGCCCGTTATGTGAAAACCATACATAAGAACCTTTTCATTACCTTATCTGAAACTAAACAAATTTAACTAAACTGTATTGGAATGATGTATTAAAGGTCCTTTGCTAAGTTTACTCAGTTCAATAGGATCAGAAAAAAAACACTTGTGCCAATGGAGAACATAGCTTAACATTAGACCTCATTGGTAAAATACATCTTTTTTGGTCATGCATGGCATAGAGGCATTTTGTCAGGTGAGCGTGAGCCTCTAGTTTAAAATGTCCATCAATGCAAATCAAAGAAATAAGCGCAGTGTATATTGGTGCATCACCTATATAGGATCTGCAAGTCTCGTCATGTGACCAGGAGAAAACACGATGCAACTGTTATTCCAAATCGCTTGCAGCCAAAAATTGACCTCCTAAAATTATTACGTTCAAAGTTTTTTTGCATATATTCTTGTTGTAAATGCAACCTCCTTGTACAATTAATGTACCTGGAAGCTTCAAAATTGTACGAAACTTAACGACTCCATTATTGCCTCACATCAGAATAAGCAATGTAATTTTAGAGGGAGATTCTTGATACAACCTTTCAGCTTTATACACTTTGTTTACGAATTTATTACGTCTACATTTAGATTCTGCTTTAAGCAGGATATATTTGAGATACGGACTTTCTCATGGCCAGTATTAAGGGAGCCCTTTAGGGTATTTTTCAGGTGTTAGGCCGTAATAAAGTCTAAATATCTCTGAAGATATGTAGCAATACATCTTTGACCTAAGATAGAACATGAAAATAACAGATTTTTTATTACAATAAAATAATCTATAATATAGAAAATCTGACATTAGAAACATCGTGCAAAAATAAACCTTTATGATTTCAATGTGTGCCTTTCACTCCATAATTTCTCGTATTGATATAATACACTAAGAGGCAAATGCAAATCTGTTTGTATTCCTGCTGATGCCACGATGTTGGTCATTTCTTTAAAAGAAAACCCATCCATTTACTTCTTTCGGACGACTGTAACCATTTGTGTATTTCCAATTTGGTCACATTGATGAGAATACGGACCTCTGAGAGAACACCTCAATCCAAATACACAATTATAGACTTAAATTTGACATTCAATACAGATTACAGTAAAACTATCTTTTTCGTTTTGGTGTGTAATTAACATGACATAAATTGCGAGAAAATATACAAAACTCTGACCATCTAAAGCTTCCTATATTTTAGAAAGAAAACAACTTAATTATGTTATTCACCTTCTTGATAATAATTTTTGATATCTATGTATCCAAACTTAAATCCTACTATGAAAGTTATATTATTTCTTCCAATAAATCTCACAAATTTCCCTGTGTTACCATTTTCAGTTTTAAATTGCGAGCTCTCCAGGTTCGTATGTTCATCCCTACTTCTCATGCCGAAAAGTTTTAATGACATAAAAAACTGTGCTGGAGCGATACCGAATCGGCCATCCCAAAAATCCTTTTTAACATAATATTTCCTCATCTTCAAGGATCAGAGCATCGGCCCTTTCAACTTTTATTCCAATTCCCTTTGGAAGAAGCTCCTTCATCTGGGAATCAAGAAGATTTCGGAACATTACAAAGTTCTTTTCGTCAAGAAAGTTCCTGTCATTCACATTCTTTTCAACAGTAAATTTTTGTAAACAGTAATTCATTTCAGCAGTTTCAAGAATATGGATTTCTGGAAATTGTCGCCATGTTTTGACCCATTTGTTAAAAAACGCCAACAGATATTAAGGTATTTTTGGAGACATATTCAACCTCTATTTCGGCACTGCCAATGGGGGCCCGTAATCGGTTTTGTCAGTATTTCCAATTTTGATGTCGTTCATGTCGAGCTGGAAACCTCCAACATCAAAGGTTCCAATATCATACACATCCAAAGCCCGAGAAAGTCTCCTGTCATAAAATGGTTCTTTTTTAAAGGCCTGATCCATGGCTAGTTGTGATGATGTAAAATCGTTCCCTATTTAAGTCGAAGCATTTACTAATTCAATATCGTCCTCAACAGTTTGCAGTATCTGTAAAAGAAATTGAGAAAAATATTAAACAAACTGTTTTCGTCATTGATATAACATAAATTCCTGTTTAAAGCAAAACAAATGTATGAAAATCGAATAATTTAATAGCGACAGCGAAAGGACTATATCGCCCTTTTCAAGCCAGAACTGCGGTATTGTTACAAAAATAATGCAGTTGAAGACAATTTTCCCGCCAAAAGAGCGGAAAGCTCTAATGTCGTGGTTATTCTGAATGGTCGAATATTTGTCAAAACAACGGCAGTAGAATACCGAAGGAAGAAAGGACAAGATTACACAAATCAAGGTCCAGAGACAAGGCAAAAGCAAGAACACAAAAAGACGGAAAACCAAAGACACCACATGCCCACAAAACACAAGAACATTACATGTACAACACAAAAAACTAAAGCACTAACAGTGTGAACTCTCAATAAACAAGAGTGACATCAGGTGCTCCGGA
>MJUU01037879.1:49973-62848 GCA_002080025.1 Modiolus philippinarum
AAAACTTTGCTTCATACGAAAAAAGGAAAAGGTCAGCTTAAAGTGGCGCACAATTTGTTCCCATAGGAATCCCTATTGTCTGTTGAAAAACACGGCCTCCACATTCAACAAAAATGTTGTCGATCAAAAATTCAAGCATCTTAATCACGTCATTTTCACTGTATTTCTTGTTTGACTCAGTGTGGTTCTTTACAAAATATGTTTTATCTTTTCCTATTACCAGATAGGAATACCTGCGTTCTCCGTTTTTGGTACAGAAACATTGATGTATCAGATCGGAAATTACTGTTTTAAGTTTATTATGGGGAAGAGTTGTATAAAGAGTAGAAAAATCAAAAGTTTGAATGCTATTGCAGTATGCGAGACTGTTTGAGGAGAGCTGTTTAAGGAGATCTTTGGAATGTTTAAGAATTCACATCTGATACACGCCGCTCGTGGAATAGGCTTTTTTTCGCAGTAGCTTTTTAGACCATCTCTGACTGCAGTCAGTAAAGTGGTAAGAAGTTTGGATAAAGGCTTAGTGGTTCTTCTAGCAGATCCTGCAATGAATCTCTGTTTGTATGGATTCTTGTGAAGCTTAGGCATCCAGTAAATATAAGGGAGATAACTGTTATTCTCATCAACTTTGATATCGAATGATGCTAACACAGAAGTGTGATTTGTGATTATCTCGTCAAGTCATTATAAGCACCGCCCACTTGTTTTTCATTGTTACATATCATTTACCGCACTTATTTGTCTAACTCGTAAGATTATGATGTAAATATAAGTGATATGACTTCTGAATAAAGAAAGTGAGAACCGAACCGTCAGTCTAAAACGAATTATCCAAGGCCTATGGCAACATCGGAAAAAACAAAGAAACAAACAAAGAAACAAAGACATGAGTACGTCACAGAAAAGAAAGGTGAAACACACACACATACAACATGATGAACAATATGCACCCAAAAAAGCCACTGCTTGAGATCAGGTGCACCGTTAGATTAAGCATCTCCTGCTTCTTATAAGACACCTGTTGTGTTGAACATGCCAACACTGGTAGCACAATAACATAAAACAACGTAAAATAACCCAATCCTTCTACATTTATGAATTTTATTTGAATATTTCAGCATATGCCGAGGAACTGACTTGTGTGGAGCGTAGCAGAAGTGTTACTAATATGTGTATGAATTACTTTAAGCCAAGCCACTTTTCAAAACTTCTTTTTACGTTGTATTATACGAATAAAACTGATGATCCTAACGCAGATGTCATTGCTTGTGCGTAAGTATTGCATGTCAGAGAAAACTGAACTTATTCATTAATGTTTAGAAGATTACAGGAAACACTTACAATGGAAAATAATTTACCATCAAATGCCACAATCTAACAGGGAACTGCACAAGAAAAACAAAACACAACGTAAAAAACATACGGAACTGAACCTCTCTAAATTTAATACTGTTTTGCCTTGTAGGTTCATACTTATATTTTTTTTCTCCTTCTTCCTTCACCAGTTACCCGTAATAACTGGCTCAAAACATTGAAGTAGATTTGATTAACCGGCATGTATCACCAAAGTTGACAAAATTGCATCCCAATCAATTAATACAACAATGAAAAATTTAAGATTCTAAACGAGATAACTAATAGTTAATAGTAAACCTATATGTTTTTGTTCTAATCATCATCGCTGTATTTAGATGCATTCGAAACAACGGCAGTAGAATACAGAAGGAACCAGGAGTGGCATTTACAAAAAATCGAGGTCGAAAAACCGGGCCAAAACAAAAACACAGAACATAATAACGCAACACACTTATAGAGCACAGGGATAAAATAAATTTAAATAACTTCAAAACAATGTGCTTACAATATGAACTCCCATGACACTGAGATTGACATCAGGTGCTCCGAAGGGTAAGCAGGCTCTATTCTGTTAACAGCACCTATCACAATGTAAGTGAGTCAACCTAGTAAAATGTCAAAATCGGTAAAGTCAGATCAAAGAAGTCGTGAACCTACGCTAAAAATGTAAGTTTTTCTGCTAGGACAGTGGAATGTCATATGCCTGAGAATTTCTTGGGAGATGAAATCGACATAGACTGAACAAAGCCCTGACTTAGCAGTTTTTGTGACAGTGTTTTTGCTCTGTTCAAAAAATCAATGTACAAACCGCATGCTCGACAGTAACGAATCAACAGATTTAAAACGTCCATCTTCGTCAATATACAAAAGATAAAGGTACGAAACTGAAGTAGGTGTATCTTCAATTTCAAGCTCGTTGGATTATTAAGGGAAAGTGCCTGGTCTATTTAGCGGAAGCTGACATTAAATGACAGCCCTTGAAAAAAAACATATTTTATCCTCCCTCGATAGTTCGGTTCAGAATTTTAAAATGCTCGAGAAGCCAAGCAATTAAAATTTTAAAATCAAAATATCCTTAGTAGCTAAATTGTGATAATGAACGAGATCTTGTGGTGTAAACTATATTAAATATATAAACCAATTGGTCACAGATGAGAAAAAAATTATATATATAAATACATGAAATAACAAAATGTAGGAAGATCAAAACAATGCATCATATGTATTCATGTATTTTCTAGGTATGCAAATGAAACTGCGGAATGCATGACGAAACATATGAAGTACTGTTCGGATCCCATTGTGCATATCATTAATAAATACTTTAGAATACTGAACGGCAAATGTGACGCAATACTCTTAGAAAATAAAGAAAAACACACAAATAAAACCGCTGTCATCATGAAAAAGCGTCAGAAATTCGCAGAAAAGGTAAAAACTCTCATACCAACTAAACGTCAAGAAGAAAATAAAACGTCAGACATCCAACAAACAATAACAAATGTAATCAATGAGGATAAACCTTCAACTACTAAACAACCAGAAAAAGTGTCAAAAGAGCCTAGCTCAAAACCAAGCTCAGTGCAGGAAACAGGAAACGGAACGGAAGTAGGTAGTATACTAGAAGAAAATGTTGCTGCCAATAAGACAACAACCATTAAGAAAAAACCAAAATCAAGTGGGAAGAACAAGCAGAGGAGAAGAAATAAGGTGAGATTCAGTCAAACAATTTAACTTTACTTTAATCGTTTCGAAATCTGATAAATCAAAATTTAGGTTGGATCAATAAGATTTGATTTATTTTAAAATTACCACACATGGGCTTTGTTTTATCTTTCAGTTTTTTTCTAGATATGTAATTCTGTAAAATAAACATAATTTCCACTTTCTATGTATGCTTTGATGCTCTTTGGAAGCATCATAACAAAAGTCGATCCGTTGTCCCTCTTGGTATTATTAGTCTATATTATTAAAATGAACATAAAATATAACATTGATGTCATCTTTTTGAACAGGAATTCAGTTACCAACCATGCTGTTATGACCCTTCCAATCATTTATACATATCCTGAGCATGTGCTATTTATAGGTTTCATTATGATTGATGCTTGTATATCGCTTGATATCAACTCGAGCTATTTAATTACACAATAATAATTAACGAGCTTCAGAGAGTTAATAATTTATTTGTATTAAATAGCGAGAGTTGATAACAGGCGATATACAAGCCTCAAGAGGTATGAAACCTTTTTCTCTGATGATAAATTTCTTTTGTAAACTCTCCCGTTGTGTTCTCCGAAGTATGTTAAGTTGAGAGAATTTAGTTTTTTGTGTTTGTGAAGACAAAGAATATTGATTATGTACTTACAACTTATCTTTATAATGAATGTAAAGTCTAACAATAAATTTTCCTGTAGATAAAGTAGAAACTATAAACAAAGATAAGTGTTGTAGATGTAGGAACTATGTTGCATTATAAGTACATGTACACAACAATCAATAGCAATGACAAGTACATGGTTCGACGCTGGTAACAAATTAATCTAAGTCTCTCAATGCTCGGTTGAATCGTGATTATAGTTTTGAACATCGATGATAATTTCTGCTTGTCATTTGAGTGAAAATTTTATAATTATTTGTAATTAAATGTACATGTAGGTGTAAATTTCTCTGCATCTGTGGTAATAACTGATTCCGATGTCAATTCCCACGCGTCAATGATCTCAATACACATTACATCAACACAGGAAGAAAACTTTTTTTAGCAGTGAAATAATATATTTCAAATCGCCAAAACGTATTCAACTGCTTTGGGAAAATGAATTAATATGCATGTAAACACGAAGCCCTTTTTTCATTTCTTCTTCTTTCCAACTAAATAAAAAAAAATGCAGACGACATAATGAAATGAATGAAATGAATTAAAAGTCACAAAAGAATTTCCATGACGTGGTTTTGACCAGATGTGTGGCCTCTAGAACAACCAATGAAAATACGGCTGAAAGTTATCTAATCATACAAAAAGCCAATGAAATGGTAGCCTCAAAGTGATCACTAAGTGATACGAAAATAAGCAAATCGTGTAAAAATAGATATTGCTGCCACATCATAAGAGAAATAAATATAATGCCCAAAATGAAGGTTATCGGTAAGTTAAAATTATCAGGCCAGGTAATATGATAATTTTTTTCACCTAGTGTGTCTACTGCCTTAACAGCCGTTCATCCAAGGCATTGTTTGTTTTTATTAAACTGAATGTTTAATGCACCTAATTTAAAAAAAAACAGTACTGTTTTATTTTTCTTTTGTCCCTTTTTAATTGTAATTAAACTCATGTTAGCGGTTTGTAAAAAGGCTCTTCCTTTAATATTAAGTCACCTTCAATTTACTGCTGAAAACATTAAAACGAATACTGTTTAACTTTCGTTGTCAACAAAAAAAGAATAGAAAATAAAATGCAAACGATCTGACCGAGCGGTAATTGCAAGCATTTACACTCGCTACTACTTTTAACAACCGTTGCTAGGGTCTGGAGGGGCTAATGAAACGTAAGTAAAAAATTAAATAATGCCGCTTATCTAATTAAATAAATGGATTACGTAAGAAATTTGCATAAAGTGTAATCAACCGTCACATGCCAAAACCGAACCTATCAACCCTCTCAGAGGGCATCCAGTTGGCGAGGTGTCACTGAATATGTAAAATACCATTGACTGTTAATTGTTGATATTACTCAAACCTTTGCTAATTTAAGTTTGTTGTTAATTTATGAGAATATTTATGTAATTCAAACATTGAAATAGTATTTACGAAAATATGTTATAAAATTCATTTTTCTTACAATGACACAAAAGGGAAAAACGGAAGAAGTGTTTAGTTTTAATAAACATGTTTGCATTATATTTTTATGTGATTGCACATAAAATACAATAAACAGGTTGGGGGGAAACCCTAATTGGGTTATTATATCCCAATTAGGCTATTATATCCCAATTTTTATTAATTATTTTTTTACATTTCCATGCGTAGTGAAACATTAGACATGAGAAGATCCGTGATTTTAGTCATCAAATAACATTTCGTCATCTTCTAAAAGATGCTGTATTTCACCAGCAGATACATTTTAAGAATGTAAAATAAACGTTTGATTCTGTCGAAATTCAAGATTATCACAACTATCAACTGGTTAAATTATCAAAGCAGGAGAAACGGGAAGTCTGTGCAATATTTTTAGATTAATTTGGAAGTTAAGTTTGTAAAAATATGTAAAGTTATTGAGGTTTCATACACAATTGTTACACCTGTTACACCCTTAGTTTGGTATATAGTATTTTTTAAGACATGGACAAAGGGAGAAAACTCTAGAAGAAATAAAAAGTCATTTTCATATGACTTCATTTATTTAATAATCAAAATTTTTCTTTCTTAAACTATCATATTTTGCTTAATTTGACTGTAGATAGAGATATCTTTAAGAGAAGCAGCATAGAACGGTTGCTAGCAGATTAACACTCAAGTTATCGTTAAATCAAAGCGACTAATTTTTTTAATCATAAATCGATCTGTACAAAATTTGCATCTTCCTTTTGACAACAGAAGTATATCCCCTGAAAGCCTTAACCCTATAGATTTATTATATCTGTGTATCATGATGCAGCATTAAACCCTGAAAATGTAATTAACAAATAACTGGTCAAATATCCCAATTGGGATTATCATATACTGTGGAAGTACTTTTATTCGTGGATAAAAATCGCTATTAAGTGGGTACTTAAATTCGTGGTTTCAAAGTCCCTACATTAAACCTCTATGGAACAAATGCATTTCTTTGGGAACTTAATTTCGTGGTTAAAGCAAACAACGAAATCCACGAAAATTGAAACTCCAAATTCGGATATAATAGCAACATTGGGATATTATAGCCCAATTCGGGATTCCCCAACCTGTTAAACAATCAAATGACTAAATACCGAAGTTACTGTGAATTTCAATTCTGTATATGCGCATTTCGACAACTTATGTCTCTTCAGTACAGATAAAATTTAAACGTTTGGAAGACCATAAACTCAAAGATGTTTAAAAATTGATAGAGAACAAATAACCATGATGATCTAAATGTAAAGCCAAAATCAGCTAAGGACAGAGCTTTGCACGAGGGAGATACTCCTTAGTTTTCAACAAATTTACAAAAAATTTAGATATCAAGTGAGCAAATATACATGTAAGAAAATGGAATAACGGTTTTGTTGTCGTTGTTCTACGCCTTGAAGTCACTACTATGTCTTCAGCAATGATCTTTGCTTATAGTGAGTTCAAGACGGCCCCTGGGTTTAGCGGAATTAAATGCTTTATTTCAAATAATGCTACATCCATGTCCTTACTGGTCATGGATACAGGATTGTCAACAAACATGCATTAAACTGACTGCTGTTACAATCACTTCATCCGTTACTCGACAAAAGTACTGGTGTCTTAAAATAATGATCAATAACGACATAGAGACAAACAAAGGGCACTCATTAAGTCGGTTGTAAGAGAACTTGGCATTTTAAAACAGTGAAATAGTGAAAACACTCTTATGCAGATCTGGAAACTCTCTTATTAACTGATCTGCTTCTCTATGCAAAAAACATTTAAAAAAAAATAATGCTAATCTTGTCACGACTGAGCAGTTGGAGAACAAAATGATCTCTCATAAGACAGAATGTGTCATGTCGCGATTTAAATGTTTAGAAACAGAAACAACTTCTGTAGAATACCGAAGGAAAAAAGTAGTGGTATTTAAAAAAATCAAAGTCATAAGACATTAAGACATCAAAGAGAAAACAGACAACAATGATGTTAGACAGCTACTAAAGTAAGTGATAACCGAACCGTCAATCAAAAGAACGAACAATCCATGGACAATGGCAACATCGGACACACTAAGAAACAAGGACACCACTTAAGTACGGGACAAAAAAGAAAAATGAAGACACACATACATATGAACAACACGGACCCAATAAAAACCATAGGTGAGATCAGTTGTACAGGTAGAGTAAGCACTCCTGCTTCTTATAAGACACCCGCCATGTTGAACATGTCAAATCCGGTAGTAAAGTCAAATCCGATAGAGGAATAACAAACTTTAGTTGCAGAGGGAAAGATCTGTTGTCATCTGGGAAACAGATATCCCATAGAGATCCACAAGATCGTGATGTCGACCGTAAAACTTCTGTAGTGATGACTTTAAGTTTTTGGTAACGTACCCTTGCTTAAGTAGTCTATTTGCAAGCAAATGAGCTCTATCAAGGAAGTAACTGTAACGACCACAAGCCTACAACACTGAAATAAAAGCACAACATTCAAAATCAAGGCACTCCCATGTGAATTCCCATGAAACCGAGGTGACATCAGGTGCTCCAGAAGGCTAAGCATATCCTGCTTTGTTCACAGCTCCCGTCAAAGTACAAAAATACCGAAGTTGCATAAAAACAGTAAATATCGTTATGCTGTACACGTGTTTCAAGATATCTTCAGAAAGCAAAATATTCCAAAATTGAATATACCTTGGACTTAAATCAATATATCAAGTACTTACTTAACACTTTCATTGTTCAGTGAACTAAAATTCTTCTTGAACTTTTTTTTCTATTCCAATGTCGATTTCATTTCTGGTACGTCACAGTGCTGATCGAAGAAACCCACGACGGGGTTTACACTCAAAAACAAGGATCATTAGTTTTTCCTCTACCATATTTTAATTAAAAAAAACCGGAACTGACATTTTAAATACGAGTGTTTTAAAAAAAAACCTGGAGATGCCTGGTCTTCCGGTGCACTTGATCTTGCTCATGGTTTTAAGTTTGGTCTTCATTATATCTTCATATGTGTGTCCTCATTTTCTTTCCACTGTCGTAATTATATGCTGTCTTTAATTCTCTTGCAGAGTTGTCATTGTCATTAGATTATTCTTTTTTCGAACTGACGGTTCGGCTTCACTTATTTCAAATTACCAATTATGATAAACAAAACTTGAAAGGACAGATTTTTTTTCTCTAACTCCCACAAGGTTTTCACATATCCTGGATGTTGATAAAACATTAGTTCTCCTCTCCAGAGAGAGAACGAGTCTCATGAAATTTCACGCAAAATCTATTCGGAATACCATTCTCGACGTTTTCACTTCAGTTATTAGAGAAACAGTTTCCAAAACTAAAACAAGTTTATTTATGAAATTTCTCACATCTTGTTTAATAATTTTTCAAGAGTTTAAAAGCCCGGGAAGCCTTGCTTTCAAATATCTGCAAATTTTTTTAACTCGAGATGAGAAATTTCATAATCAACTAGTTCTCGTTTTTTGAACTGCTTCTTCATCCAACAGTCTGTAAGAACAATAAGACCTGAGAATGTGTGACATCACATCAGTACATTTTTATTTCCAAATCCAATTTGTTTGTTAATTGTCATAAATAAGAAATATGAAAAAAGAATGCATTCTTTGATTTTCGCCTGTTTGCTATGTAATGCAGTGCATCATATGGGGATGTCAGTTGAGGACTATTGATTTGAAGCAATGGACTAACATTTAAAGATAATTTTATTGAGTTTTACAGATTTCATTCACAGTGCTTTAAGATAATACATCTGCAAAGGAATACGAATGCACAAATTATAAAATAAAAAAATCCATACATACACGACAATTCAAATAAACAACAATAAACAAGAGCACAACAAAACTAAAGCACTAGCAGTGTGAACAAGTTAATTCCTTGGGGTATCATCAGAGGTTCCAGACGGGTAAGCAAGACCTGCTCCACACGGTATGGTATGGCACCCGTCCCGTATAGCCAGCTAAAATATAATGTTGAATTATCTGTTTTCTGATTAGTTATTTTCATTTTCTAACCCTTAGGTAAAACAAATCAAAATCCATGTTGCATGTTACTTCTCCAAGTGACTCCAACCTTCAACTAGCATTCAGGTGAAAGTTTGACAAGCATATTTGTGTCTCTTGAGTATTTAGACAAAACCAATGACAAATCTGTATCACAAACATTACCGACGAAGACAAAACTAAAAATAACACTATGATGGACAGACAAAACAGAAAACAAAAATGTGAACTACCACTGAAAACCGAAAGTACAAAACATTAATTTTTAGTACTCAGACTTTTAATAAAATATTTTACGCTGTCCACCTCTTTATTTGTACTTTTGAAATAATTTATTAAATAATTATACGTATTTTCTTTTGTTTTATTTTTCAGGTGAGAGCTAAATTTAAAAAGCTTCTCAGTATGGTATTAAGCAGCTTATAAGTTTGAACTATTTAAGACTGTTGAATACAGAGAAAACCAAATGGATGAGAAAATAATGTAGGATATGTTATGAAACATTCATAGAAATATACAGGAAAACTTATGTATCAATGTAGAGATACGGTATAACTACTGCACACCAAACGATAGCTTTACAATGACAATGTTTTTCTTTCTGTAAATTTTGTATCATTAATTTCTTCATAAAGGTCACTCATTTTGTGTTCAAATTGTGATACTTCATTCAAAAATAACAAATGGAAAGGTAAGGAGTAGATGCATATGAGACAAACATTTAGTGATCATCAGACAAATCCTTAAACCAAATACTCGATATAAACCAAATTCAAATTATTCCCACTGAGACAATCCAAGAGTTCTGAATCAATTTTATGCTTTATAAAGTTAGTAAGAAATTATGATGTCGGCAAAACATGAGACGGTGGTCCACCAAACTCAAAGTTGTCCTCCAAATTCGTAAACAGACTTATAGAAGTCATTCATAATATATTTACAACCACATGGCACTCAATCAATTGCAAGTAAATAATAGTGGGATGTATACATCATTGTGATAAACTGTGCCATGACAGCATACTGCTCTTTTAACTCTTCTTTTCGAAAATATTGACGTCAAAAGTGTTTTATTTATTAAAAGATTGTTTGACGTCAGTGACTACAAATACACACATGACGCTCGTATATTTTTTGCTGATTTTCAGGAAGTTACGTTAAATAAAATTTCGCTTTTATTCTTTGTTATTGTATAAGCATTCTATTATAAGCAATTGATCACCCCTTTTAACAGTTTCAAAATAGCAACTTACAAATATTTTTCAATAACACAAACTACTTCATTGAATCTGATGCCCCGTGAATGTGATTTTATTTTGATGGTAAATCATGTTGAGTGTTCTTATAAGTATGTTACACTCATCGTACAATGAAATCCCAAAGTCTGTAATATAGCTTAAAGAACACATCTGGAATTCTTATCCTACCCACTTGTTGAAAATCTGGGACAATAGGGTTAAAAGGCGGAAGAATGTGTCTACGGGACATGGATGGTCCAAATGCCACCCTGAAATCGGGAACCCCTAAATCATCAAGGGGATAACTATATACATATTAAATGAATACCAAAAGGATATCTCTACTGTAAAATAAAGAATGAGAACGGGTTTTGTTTTGATCTCATGTAGAATTTACATGTACAAGTAATCATCTGATTAGAAAATCCTTATATAATTGAAATTAAATATAGCATATTTTATAGTCACTGTGACCTTGATCTTTGAATAAGAAATTCAAAACATCTCAATTCTTTAGCTTTCATTGTTCAAAAAGGCGCAAAAAGTGTTGCCTTCAGGATCCCTATTATCTGTAAGACATCGTAAGACATCACGGCCTCGAAAATCTTACCAAAATGTTTTCGATTAAAATTGTAACATTATTAAAGTTCATTTGCGGTGTTTTACTTGTTTTGCAAAATAAAATGTTTTCCTCGATTCCAAAAAAAGGAAAATTTGCGTTCTACAATCTTTCTGCAGAAGCATTTATGAAAATACAAACAAATCAAAATTGTCGAAATGGCCATTTAGTTTACAAAACTAAATTTGTAGTGCAGTATCACAAGATGAAATCTTAAATTGAAAGAGGTATTCAAATGTTATGCAAATATATGCAACCGTAAAATTAATCGGGTTTTGTCTTGTGTAAAAAGTAAGAATGTTATCAAGTTTGGTTTTAATCTAATGATCGATGATCAAGTTATCATCCAGAAACCAAGGCTTCTTAAGTGCCTCAAGTCTTTTTTAGCCACTATGACCTTAACCTTAAATGTATCAAGGCAGAAATCAATAGAACACTGTCTCGTATAATAAATAAACATGTGATCATCTTTGGATTTCATCTGCAATTTTTTTAATATACAGAGTGATGACATTTGTTTTTGAAAATAAGAGAAACCCTTGAAGGAGGGGGGCAAAGCAAAAGCACAAAGCTGTCAATACTTAAAATGCCCAATACTTAAAAAATTGTGTCAAACCACAAAACAAATTGGTTAATTATTAACTACTTCTAAAAAGATCTGGATCCTCATTGGTTTAGAGATATGTTCTTTATTGGTTTTAAAAAAGTCATTGATAAAATTTTCGCGCCATTTTACTGTTTCATTGATAGAAAAACAATATTTGCAACATTTTGTTGTACGTTTTCTAGATCGCCAATACGGCATCCATCTCTTTGGTGTACGTTTTCTAGTGGCATCCATTACTGAGGTGATGTATCGTGGCAATATAAGACAGCAAAGCAGATGTGCCAGCAGTGCAAGTTTGCTTGCAGTTTATTTATAGTGTAATTGACGTCCGTTTGTTTGGGTTACAGTTAGACCAAAAGGCCCCTTTGGCTGGGTGTCGGTAAATGTATTTCGTCTATCCCGATACCGAGACGGTATGGTATTCCCGAGCTGGGAAACAAAAACAAGAGGCTCTCAAGAGCCTGTATCGCTCACCTGGGCCATGGCTGACATAGATAGTCAAAATAATCCAAATGTTTAATGGTTTCATTTTCAAGTTTGTTAATAGACATTGATGTTATATGATCCAAAATTAAACTATATTCCCCACTGGCAGCTATTTGGATTGGGTGCAGACCTACGGTCACCTTTCTAGAAGGGACCATGTAAGGATCATTGTCTCTAAGTTTAGGTATAAATTGGCTTTGCGGCCTCAGAGGAGAAGATGTTTAAAAATCTTTTTAATCATTTTTCAAAGGGAACCATCCAAGGACCATTGTGACCAAGTATGGTTCCAATTGGCCAATCACTTTCAGAGGAGGAAATCTTTGAATGATTTTCCATAGGGTCCAATGTTAAACTATGTTTCCCGCTGGCAGCCATCATGGATGAGATGCGCACTTGCTGGACATATTTTTAAAAGGGGACCACCCAACAACTATTGTGACCAAGTTTGGTTCCAATTGGCTTTGTGCCTTCAGAGGAGAAGATCTTTAAATGCTTTCCCATAGGGTCAAATGTTAAACTATGTTCCCCACTTGGAGCCATATGGATGTGATGCAGACTTGCCGGACAAATTTTTTAAAGGGGACCAACTAAGGACCATTGTTACTAAGTATGGTTCCCACTGGCCAAGGGTACTTTCAGAGGAAAAGGACTTTGAATATGTTTTCCCATAGGGTCCAATGTTAAACTAAG
>MJUU01037879.1:69976-96192 GCA_002080025.1 Modiolus philippinarum
CAGGTGAAAGTTTGACAAGCATATTTGTGTCTCTTGAGTATTTAGACAAAACCAATGACAAATCTGTATCACAAACATTACCGACGAAGACAAAACTTAAAACAACACTATGATGGACAGACAAAACAGAAAACAAAAATGTGAACTACCACTGAAAACCGAAAGTACCAAACATTAATTTTTAGTACTCAGACTTTTAATAAAATATTAACGCTGTCCACCTTTTTATTTGTACTTTTGAAATAAGTTATTAAATAATTATACGTATTTTCTTTTGTTTTATTTTACAGGTGAGAGCTAAATTTAAAAAGCTTCTCAGTATGGTTTTAAGCAGCTTATAAGTTTGAACTATTAAAGACTGTCGAATACAGAGAAAACCAAATGGATGAGAAAATAATGTAGGATATGTAATGAAACATTCATAGAAATATACAGGAAAACTTATGTATCCAAGTAGAGATACGGTATAACTACTGCACACCAAACGATAGCTTCACAATGACAATGTTTTTCTTTCTGTAAATTTTGTATCATTAATTTCTTCACAAAGGTCACTCATGTTGTGTTCAAATTGTGATTCATCATTCAAAAATAACAAATGGAAAGATAAGGAGTAGATGCATATGAGACAAACATTTAGTGATCGTCAGACAAATCCTAAAACCAAATACACGATATAAACCAAATTTCAAATTAATCCCACTTAGACAATCTAAGAGATCTGTATCAATTTTATGCTTTATAAAGTTAGGAAGAAATTATGATGTCGACAAAATATGAGACGGTGGTCCACCAAACTCAAAGTCGTCCTCCAAATTCGTAAACCGACCTACAGAAAGCCTTCATAACATATTTACAACCACATGGCACTCAATCAATTGCAAGTAAATAACAGTGTAATTAATACATTATTGTGATAAACTGTGCCCTGACAGCATGCTTCTCTTTTAAGCATTCTTTCCAAAAATATTGACGTCAAAAGTGTTTGATTTATTAAAAAATTGCTTGACGTCAGTGACTACAAATACACACATGACGCTCGTATATTCTTTTGCTGATTTTCAGGAAGTTACGTTAAATAAAATTTCGCTTTTATTCTTTGTTATTATATAAACATTCTATTATAAGGAATTGATCATCCCTTTTAACAGTTTCAAAATAGCAACTTATAAACATTTTTCAATAGCGCAAACTACTTCGTTGAATCTGATGCCCCGTGAATGTGATTTTATTTTGATGGTAAATCATGTTGATTGTTTTTATAAGTATGTTACACTCATCGTACAATGAAATCCCAAAGTTTGTAATATAGCTTCGAGAACACATTTGAAATTCTTATCCTACCTACATGTAGAAAATCTGGAAAATAGGATTAAAAGGCAGAAAAATGTGTCCACGGGACATGGATGGCCCAAAAGCCACCCTGAAATCGAAAACCCCTAAATCATCAAGGGGATAACTATATACATATTAAATGAATACCAAAAGGATATCTTAGCTGTAATAATAAAGAATGAGAACGGGTTTTGTTTTGATTTCATGTAGAATTTACATGTACAAGTAATCATCTGATTATAAAATCCTTATTTAATTGAAATTAAATATAGCCTACTTTATAGTCACTGTGACCTTAATCTTTGAATAAGAAATTCAAAACATCAATATTCTTTAGCTTTCGTTGTTCAAAAAGGCGCAAAATGTGTTGCCTTCAGGATCCCTATCATCTCTAAGAAATTGCGGCCTCAAAATCTTACCAAAATGTTGTCGATTAAAATTGTAACATTATTTAAGTTCATTTGCGGTGTTTTACCTGTTTTGCAAAATAAAATGTTTTCCCGATTCAAACAAAAAAGAAAACTTGCGTTCTACGATCTTTCTGCAGAAGCATTTATGAAAATACAAACAAATTAAAATTCTCGAAATGACCTTTTAGTTTACAAACTAAATTTGCAATGCAGTATCGCAAGATGAAATCTTAAATTTAAAAAGGTATTCAAATGTAATGCAAATATATGCAACCGTAAAATTAATTGGGTTTTGTCTTGTGTTAAAAGTTAGAATGTGATCAAGTTTGGTCTTAATGTAATGAACGATGATCAAGTTATCATCAAGAAACCAAACCTTCTTAAGTGTTAGTGTTTTATAGCCACTATAACCTTAATGTTAAATATATCAAAGCAGAAATCAATAGGACACTGTCTTGTATAATAAATAAACATGTGATCATCTTTGGATTTCATCTGCAATTTTTTTAATATACAGAGTGATGACATTGTTTTTGAAAATAAGAGGAACCCTTGATCAGAGGGGGGCAAAGCAAAAGTTATCATTACTTAAAATGCCAAATACTTAAAAATTGTGTCAAAACACATTTTAGTTACTTATTAACTACTTCTATAAAGATCTGCATCCTAATTGGTTTAGAGATATGTTCTTTGATTGGTTTTAAAAAAGTCATTGATAAAATTTTCGCGCCATTTAACTGTTTCATTGATAGAATATCAACATTTGCAGCATTTGGTTGTACGTTTTCTAGATCGCCAATATGGCATCCATCTCTTTGATGTACGTTTTCTAGTGGCATCTATTACTGAGGTGATGTATTGTGGCAATATAAGACAGGAAAGCAGATGTGCCAGCGTGATAAGTTCGCAGTGTAAGTTTGCTTGCAGTTTATTTACAGTCTAATTGACGTCTGTTTGTTTGGGTTACAGTTCGACTAAAAGGCCCCTTTGGTTTGGTGTCGGTATTTTGTCTATCCCGATACCGAGAAGGAATTTCCGAGCTGGGAAACAAAAAAAAACTAAATAATAATTCTTTTTTACGCTTCCTTCAATAATTATTTGTTTCAGTTCAAGTAATCTGATCTTTATTTTCATTCTGTTGATAACTTGATTAACGATATATATTTAAGTCAATAAATAGACAAAAAACTATCACAAACTCGGTATTTCGTCTATCCCGTCTCGGGAAGGAAGATAACCCATGTTTACTATAAATAAACCCAATTTGTGCATCATGCTTCATTTTCTTATTGATAATTTTTTTTCAAATTTGGAACTGCTTATTATCCACAGCATGTTGGCATACAAATGGGCACTACTTGTGCTCCTTTACTCGGAGACTTGTTTTATATTCCTACGAGACTGAATTTCTACACTTGCTCGTAAGAGATTAATAAATGAAAGATGCTAAATCGTTCAATCTTGCATATCGATGCGCATCTTTTGCTAAATGGGTCCCATCAAAATACCCTTAAGAACAAAAAATTAAGACAAACAAAATAAACCACTAGATCTGCATCTTTTTGGACTTGCATTTCGAATTTGACGAAAATGGTCAACTCAGTACTATAATTTACGAGACAAAAGGGGTGATTCTCAACTTCAAATTTATCAATTTTCTTAAATAAATATTCCAACTTCTTCCGTTTGCGAAGTTTTTATTTTACAGCTGATTCAGGAACTAACACAAATTATGTAGACTTCTTCATTAGAAATAGTTATCTCTGTCTGCGCCATATTTATCAAAAATGATGTATGAGTAAATCTCATTGTTAAAGGTCTCATGTTGACTTCAAGATTTCAAGATGAAGATCAACAATAAAATCGTTGTTCAATTGCTTCGTTTTACCATGTATTTGTAGAGACTTTGTCTAGTGTGGTTTTATTTCATATCCATTCATTTCTCATTCATAAAATTCCGTCGCATATGCTCATTAAAAAGTTCTTCAATAGATATCAGTCTCTTGTGGAAAAATTTGTTTTGGTCCGAACTGTTATCCAAGATATTCATCTTAGTACGTTTAAAAGCAATTGATGCGGAGTTGACGAGTTGCTACTGGACACTACCCGAATAAATATTGAACGAAACTTACAGATCCTGTAACAAATACAACAATACATAGTCACAGATATAATTGTAATGAAAATAATCAAACAAGTGGTGCAAACAACCAAAAAATATAGAAATCTTATTCAACACATATGGAAAACATGTACAAAATGTAAAAATACTACATGGAGGGAAAACAAGATATATTTACTACAAAAATATGTTTTCCAGCTTTCCTCTATTTGATACCCGTCAACAAATTTTGTAACAATAATCTAAATGCAGTGTGCATTATCAGTGTACTTTTCTATTCCATTTTTATCGAATACATTGAACACAAATTACAAAATGTTGAATTCCATATTTCTACATCAATCTATGACACGTCAAAATAAAGCATGATGTGTCTGAATGTCAAATCTATTGTTTTTATTTGTAAGGAAATCCGTTATCTTTTATTATCTGTGTATATGCTGCTGCTGAATGTTTTGGAGTTCTTGTTCTTTCCGGAGAGGTAAAATTGACTTGATATATTCCAAACTTCTGTGTATATCCACTTCCCCATTCAAAGTTGTCCATCAATGACCACGCCATGTATCCTTTTAAATCAACCCCGTCTTCTTTATGTGCTGTAACGAAATTCTTTTACGTGAAACATTTTACACTGAAGGTTGAATACATTATTGATTAGTGTTTTCAACAAATCATAGATTATTAAAACTACATATTTCTTTCCTCCAAGATAAATATTTAATCATCATAATGTCCATCTAAATAAGAAACAATTTGTACATGGTAAGATGTACCAGATCAACATCTTTATAAATCAAGTAAATTGACCACGTAATACGTTTCACAGTGTATAAATGAAAAATGGAAGGAAATTATTCATGCTTCAGACTGCAAGAAACAAAGTTTCATCAATCCTACTTATTCAAGTAAAACAAAGACATAAAGGAGGAATCAATAGCTTAATTTTTAATGTGCTGGCGTCAGTTCTATTCATTTTTTTACTTGGTGCGCTATAGATTGCCTTTAATTTTGAGTCCCTCAAGTGCGTATGTCAAGCTTGTTTTCTGGCTTAAATTTAGGTAAATATGACAACACGTATTTGCCTATATATAAATAATTTACTTTAAATATTTGGTTTCAAACGAGTAATTCGTTTAGCTGTACTACATAACATGTGCAGGAGTTGTGTTGAAAATATTATACTCAATTTAGTTGGATGTCATTGCAATATTTATGATCGTTCATAAAAGCTCCGTTTGCAGCAAATGGGGTAAGTCGCCAATCATTTAAGTTTAGAGTTAAAAAGAAACACATTTTCTATTTATAGCTTTTATCTTAATATCTTAATGAAACTTTCAACACTTATCAAAGAAGTCAAATTGTGCAAATGGTTCATGGCGTATCTTAATATGATGTGCCATTATAATTCATACATACCCTTTAACATCTCGTTAATATATCCCTGATAAAACCAGATTCTATTTTCGTCATTTAATGAACCATCATCTGATATTCCATTCTCAGTAACGTAAACCTCTGGTGAGTTATATCTGTCTTTTACCCATTTTAACAAACGCCGTATTCCCCATGGATTAGCTCGTAACCAGCTAGCAGTGGACCTAGTAATGATAATTTTGAAATGAAACTTTCTTAGAATTTGATATCATAACTTTAGAATATTTTTTAGGACACAATATTTGACAATGAGGAAATATTTCACAAGCCCTTTATTGTTAAATATTATTGGTCGATATACACCATTTATTACAAAAGTTTATGCACTGGAACAAAAACAACAATAACAGCTTCAATTTTGCATTTAGCAGTTTACTGGTTTAGTATAAATGTCTGTAACCCTCCTACATCACAAGCGTCCAACGAATATAACGGCTTAAAACTGACTTGAAATATGATGTACATAGATGGCCGAACGACTTGTATAAGTGACACAGGAGTACGTACGGTAATGGGCATATTTGACCCCTAAAATAAAGACCCTTATATTTGACAAAATCATGTCTCAAAATACAATTCAATATCAGTATATAATAAACTTCGACAGGTTTTACCCTAGTCTCTTTTGTTTACAGAATAAAATGAACTCCAAAACATTTTCAAAAAATGGACTAAAATGACCAAAATCCTTTAATAATTCAGAACAGGAAACATAGAGTGCATGCCTGTGCCAATGAGATTGTTGCAAGAAAAGTTTGCAATTTTATTAACAATTAACCTATCAAAAAATCTCATTGGCACAAGCATGCGCTCTGTGCTTTCTGTGGCAAAACATGACCGAAAATAGACGAAAGTTTCTGTAAATCTGCAAGAAGCATGCTATTTCTGACGTCATAATGATAACGTTACTGCACCAATTTACTTGAGTTTTGCTTCAGGGAATATATCAACTGTGATAGACAAAGTAGAATTTAAAGAAAAAACTCCATACGAAAATATAGCTAGGTATTGGGTCAAATATGCCTCTTATCGTACATCCTCCTTTGTTAACTAAAGAAATAGGGTCACAATACAATACAAAAACTAATTAAACTCAGAAGACTGACGGATTTTCAGAAAAATCAGCTTTTGAGATATATTTCAAAACATGCAGAACTGTTTCTAATAATCTACTTTGTAAGTCTGTTTATAACAACAAAATCCCAATATATATTCTGATTATTTGTCATCAAATAGATTGTTTCTTTTCAAATTTCAAATGACAATATTACAGTTTTACACCAATAACGCAGTCAAATATAGACAACAGCAAAAATCTTTGCCAGTATAAAACATCCAGAATATCAAAAATACATCGAGTTCAATGAAGTTCCAAGATTAATTGACTGCTTATTTTGCAACAGCGTATTTTCTTAGAGATTATTTCTAAAACCTTGATATGCTAGAAATTACGATGTGAGTTTGAAAAAAGGAATAATGGGTCTTTATATTTGTTAATTAGGCTTAACAATTCATTAAAATAAATAGTTTACTTACGTATTCCAACAAGCACTATAGGATATATCCATATCTTGATCTCTCTCATAATGGGGCTCTAGAAGTGGTTGTTCTTTGTGAGCTACCAAATTGGTGGTGTAGTGATTAATTCCGATGAAATCGGCCGATCCTACATAAATTAAATAAAAGACAATATACAATGAGTACGGGACTTTCGAGATAGGAATTCTCGTGTAATTTAAGGCGGAAACGATCGCCCAAAAAAACAGTAAGACGGAGTGATCGGATTCTCGGCCTATTGAAATAAATATATATCACATTAAAAACAAGCTATTTTCAAAATGAAGTGAATACCTATAATTGCTCCTACACAACAATTCTGTAACTAAATTTTATTTGATGAAAAACAATTAACCTGAAGCGCTACAACAGATTCAATAAATCAACAGTGAAAATAATACTGTAGAATTTCCAATGTTTTGTGAAATAATATATGAAGAGGCTCTCAAGAGCCCTTATCTATCACCTGGGCCTTGGCTGACATAAGCAGTCCGATTAACCTGAATAATAAAGGACATGTTTATGTCAAGTATGTTTATAGACCTTGATGGTATTTGCTTCAAAGTTGAACTAAATTCAGGATCGCAACCATTTTGGATGTCAAGGAGGCCAAATGAGGAACTAACATAAAAATCAAAAACTTTCAAGGGCATTATCAAAGGACAATTATGACTAAGTTTCAATTGGCCTAGTAGTTTCAGAGGAGATCTTTGCATGTGTTTTCCCATATTTCAAATGTAAAACTAAGTTCCCATCTAGAATAAGGTGAAGACTTGATGGACATTTTTTTCTAAAGAGGACCACCCGTGTAATATTGTGAACAAGTTTGGAACCAATTAGCTTAGAAAATCTTTGAATGCTTTTCCATAGGGGCCAAAGTTCCCTGCTGAAAGCCATCTTGGATGATGCGCAGACTTGCCAGACATATTTCTGAAGGTGACCAACCAAGGACCATTGTGACCAAGTTTGGATAAAATTGGCATTGTTGTTTCAGAGAAGATCTTTGAATGCTTTCCCATAGGGTCCAATGTTAAATTATGTTCCCTGCTAGCGGCCATCTTGGTTGTAATGCAGATTCAACAGAAACATTTTTCAAACCAGTCAACTAAAGTCTATTGTGATTAAGGTTGCTTCCTATCGGCCTATTAGTTTTTCAGAATGTGATCTTTGAAAATGTTTCCCATGGTGTCAAATGTTAAACTATCTTCCCCGATGGTGGCCATCTTGGAATAGGTCGGAGAACTTGACCAAGTTCAGTAAAATGTAGTCCTTGACATGCTGAACATTTTTGCAATTAAAACTTGACTTCTATCTAAAAGCGTTTTTGACATACAGGACAAAAAGTATAAAATCACGAAAAATTTAACCAATAAAGGACCATAACTCGTATATGGGTACTTGGGTTTTCTTCAAAATTTCCATGTCGTTAGACCTTGACATGCCTAACATTTTTGAAATTTAAACTTAACCTCTGTTATAGTTTTTAATGAAAAAATAAAAAACATCAAAATTTTGAAAATATTACGGAAAAAGGGCAAGAACTCTAAAATGGTTATCAGATTGTCTTCAGAATTTCAGGGTAGGTAGATCTTGTCATGCTGATCATTTTTACTTCCAGCAGATTTTTGATATCTGTAACGGTTTTCGAGTTATTTGCGAAAAACTGCAATTTGCCCCTATGTTCTATTTTTAGTAACGGGAGCCATGTTGTTTGACCTAGGACATAGAAAATAACAAATTTCAAACAAGATACCCTGGTGATGATACAGTTGAAGTTTGGTTTGTATTTGGCCCAGTGGTAACAGAGGAGAAGATTTTTGAAAGTGAGCTAACAACGGACGCCAAGTGATGGCAAAATCTCACCCTGGCATAGCATGATTTAACAAAGTTTGGTCAATAGAGCATTTTATGACCAAGTATATATATTAAAAATAAAAACTGTTTCAAAGTACATTTTGTAAACTAGATACAATTGAATTGTTTAACTATTATGCTAACCCTTATTTGCCTTAATTTCCTCAGCTGTAAATTCAGGAAGACGAGATTTCGTGTAGCCCTGTTTCATACTCTTTGCTTTAATTGTTCTTTTCATTACCGATGGATAATCCCCGTTTCCATAAATAGGATTAGCAAACCACCCAAGCTTAAACTGGAGAGCTCGTTCTGCAGCAGACCTATCCCATATTGTATCTTCAAGTGGTTCTTTCCAATCACAATCCAAGGTAATTCCGACTTTTCCTACAGCAAAAATCAAAGCTTATTAAGCTTAATGATGACACGTACATATTTCATCTGTTATTATCTTATTATTGAACCTGAATGATGTTGATAATATTATAACACCCCTAAAAGTGTAACTAATTATTCACTATAAATTGGCAAACGAACACTGCATCAAAGCGAGGAAAAGAGAAATTCCAAAATCACGGCATTTTACACCCAACACGAATTAAGACAGTATTACAAAGACAAAACAAATAAACAAAAATGAACAACAACGCCACATAACTAAAGCACTAGCAGTGTGAACCCCTACAAAAACTGAAGTATCACCAGGTGCTCCGATCAGCTGCACCACGCGTAGCACCCGTCACACTGCCAGTATAACGTCCGGTTAGTCAGAGTCTGCGTTGGTCAGTCTAGTAATAAACTCTGGATCTACAAAAAGATATCTATTCTCATCTGTGAAATAGAAACATTGTAACGGTTTGTCAAATGATGGTGACGACCGTAAAAATTCTGTTTTGACAATTACAAAAGTGGCTGAACATACCTTTGATGTAAACGTTTTTGAGACAGTAATTTCGCTCTGTTGACAAAATCAGGCACGGCAATAGCGAATGAGTTGTGAAATGTACACGCCATATGCCGGAAATGTGGGAATATTACTGCTCAAAAACGAGAAGTTCACTATTGGAAAGTCGAAATCATCACGCTTGTCGTAAAGTTTTGTTTTCAGACGTCCAGACTTGTCACTGTAGAGGTATATCGGTCCAGATATGATGCTGATAATTGTGTATCAGTGGTCTCTTGAGTTCATTTGGGTATATAAGCCGAAGGTTATCCTTAAATTGAGGACTGTTTAAAGAAAGAACATAATCTATTTAAAGGAAGCTGAAATTAAAGGACTTGGCTAGCTTATTGTCTTGCTTCTGAACTAGCCCTTGTATGAACCTGGCTTCATACGAATAAAGAAAAGTGGCGCACAATTAGTCTCTATAGGTATCCCTATTGTCTGCTGGAAAACTTGTCCTTTCCTTGTTACTTAGGGAATCTACTTGCGATAAAAAGATGTTATAGCGACAGTTTTCCTGTTAGTCTGTTTTTTCAATACATACAAAAAGAAATATACCAGGAAACACCTACAATGGCTAAAAAACCCAATCACATGCCATAGTGTACGAAGGAACTGCAAAAGTAAAAAAAGTAATGGTGGATTACATGATACCCCGCCACGTTTCACAAAATTTCTAAGTTAAAAGGGGCATACCTCCACAACGATGTGTACCGCTGAAACCCAAATTATACTTGGCCTGTGTTTTGTGGTAAAGAATTTACATACAATGTTTAAAGACAGTTTGTTATTTCATTCACAAGTTATGAGTAAAAAACCCAAAAATTTGCAAAATTTAAAAGTTTCAAGGGGCATAACTCCAGAACCCCCTTGGACCTCGGAACCCAAAATCGAACTTTACCTGAGTTTTGTAGTAAACAATTTGCATACCAAGTTTGAAGACCTTGTGTTATTTTGTTCACAAGTTATCAGTCGGAAACCCTAAAATTCGCAAAATTTCAAAGTTTAAAGGGGCATAACTCCAGAACCCCTNTTGCATACCAAGTTTGAAGACCTTGTGTTATTTCGTTCACAAGTTATCAGTCGGAAACCTTTGGGGGACGGACGGACAGACGGACAGACAGACAGACATACAGACAGACAGACGGACGGACGGACACACGACTGAGGGTATCACATAATACCTCGCCACTTCGTGTGGCGGGGTATAAAAACATATAAAAACCAAAGGGCAAACGTAGACAACGATAGGAACTCGGGACAGCCGGACTTCGTACCGGCACTAGTAAAAGCCAGTAGTCACGTTAAACCAGTTTATGGGTACCTGCACCTCCCTTTATCCCTTTTCACATATTCTTGAACCATTATGTTACAATATCACAGGAAACAATTTACCCATAAAATATAATACATCGGCAGACGAATAACGAAGCAAAACTACATAAAACGGGAAAATCTACAAATGTTATAACTCAGCAATGACAAAGACAAAACAAATGAACGCTACAAAACTAAAGTACTATCAATGTTAACCTCCATAAATCCGGAAATATCACCAGATGCTCCGGAATTGTAAGCATAATTTATGATAAGAAGAATAAACGTTGTGAATTAAGTACCAAACAACGGCAGTAGAATACAGAGTGGCATTTACAAACATTGAAGTCCAAAGAAAGGCAAAAACGAGAACACAGAAAACAACGACGCCAGACGGCCACAGAGCACAGAAATAATAACACAACATTCAAAACCAAGGCACTTACAGTGTGAACTCAATATCCAAATAACAAAAACTCATAAAGAATAAAATCGTTGCAAACAAATTTTTTACAGAATTTCCAATTTCCAAGTGTACTCTTGTCGTCGGGCATACAACTTAAGAACTTGGGGGTACGATTTAGAAAAAACTTTCAGATATTCACTATGCAATTATCTGAGTTTCTTAGAAACAGAACATAACTTTTCTCATCTGTGATGAATAAGTTGGGAATCAAACATTTTGGAAAATAATATATTGTTTTAGAACAATCCTTAAGTACGTAAACTCTTACCATGAAATTGCGAACGGAAGTGGTCTTTGTATGTGTGGTATGCCTTAACGTGGGCTCTTATGATATTATGTGTTACAATGTAAACTGTTTCTCCTGGTTCGCTGATTCCAGGGGCCATAACTCCAATACCATGTCCTAACCAGCTTACAACGAATGGTTCATTGAAGGTTATCCATAATTTGACCTAAAACAAAAAGGTGTATTGCAATTTGTACGTTAAGGAAGAGTCCTTGTTTTTGGATCTCATTTTGATATTTCGGTATATATCTATTTTTATTTTCAAACTGTACCTTTAAGATTATCCATATGCTAAATGTTGTGGGAATTCATCAAATTTCAAAACTGTGCCCTAATACTGCATATTGTAAGCTCCACTGTATATTTAGACAATCAATACCATTAAACTGTTACCCAAAATGAGCACAATATAAAAGTTTATTTAATTCATTCTAAAATACTGAGGAATTACAATAAGTGGAACATCAGCTGAGTCTTAAAGAGACATGCTAGCACTGTATGGCCATTAAGTCTTATTTAAACATAACTGTTCGGTCAGGTGATTTTTTGTCTAGTATAATGAAAATATCTGGTAAAAAGGCCGTCATTTATGTTGGTAGAAGTGCCTATTTCACATCGCTTCATTTAAATAATAACTTGATGCCCAAAACACTACACTGAAATTCGATTTATTGAATTTTTATATTACTTTAGACCATTGAACTATCTATGCCTTAATTTTATTTTCATTTGTTGCTCAAATTGCAAATGCGTAAGTAATGTTGAACTTGCCCAATTCACGACTTACCCTATCACCAAAGTTGCTAAAACACAATCTTGCATAATCGTTGAAATAATCGATGAAGGCGTCACTTTTGATGCCTCCCTTTTCTTGCAATGCCTGGGGTAAATCCCAGTGATATAAGGTGACCATTGGCTCTATGTTGTTCGCCAGTAATTCATTAATAAGATTATTGTAATAGTCTATTCCTTTCTGATTAACAGTTGACAGAGTTCCATCTGACATAACTCTACTCCAAGCTATTGAAAACCTGTAGTGTGAAACCTGTAATATTCAAAGCGTAACAAAAATGCGAAATACAGGTTAAAACATGATTCTTCACATTGTCCTTGAGACAGTGTGTGTCTGTTCTACTACAGAGAAAAACAAGAAACGAAAATGCAAAATTAGAAATCTTGGTGAATAATATATGATCTTTCTAGCAATATTACATACCTTTGGGGTCAAAGCAATACAAAACAATACATATATACAATAAACAATTTACAATAACAAAGAAGAAGAAAATTAAAGATAACTGACCGACGTGGACCGTATATCAACTCAAGAGATCGTTTCAGAAGAGCACAGACTACCGGTGAAAGGGTTTTGATTTAGAATGAAATTTATTTTTTGAAATTTGGTAAAATGTTTGAAAGTTGGGAAGTTTGGATGTGTGAATTCCGATAATTTTGTCCTTTTCTGTTCATTAACTTTACAGTTGAAAAAAAAATGGTATTCATTCTCAATAACTTTATATGTCTTACATAGTCTCTGTTAACGGGGAATATCTTTAATAAATGAAATCGTGTTAAATGGCGTGTAGTGAATGTGTTATTCCAATATTTTTTTAAGTTAAAAAAATGACTACTCGGGAGGTCAACAAAAATGACAAAGTGCGAAAAATAAAACTGTCAAAATATTTAAATGCAGTTGGATGATTTGGTATTCTACTGCCGTTTTTTTTAGTAACTCAACCGACAACAGCGAATTCAAGACTATGCAAAATTGAATTAACTTGGAAAACCTCGAAAAAAGACGGCAAAAAAATTTCTCGGTTCATAGTACAAGGTGTATATATGGAATAGGGGACATTTTGTTTTTGATACGGACTTTATCACGGCCAGTATCAAGTGAGCCCGTCAGGGCGAGCTTGATGCGTTACGCCGTAATAAAGTCCGTATCAAAAACAAAATGTCTTATATTTCTTTAATCGGTAATTCACAAAATGATAAATAGAACTCTATGATAAAAAGAAATAAGCTGAAATTTCTATTTTAGTACAATTAATCTGTTGTTTATTTCAATAATTTATATTCATTCTTCATCCAACGTATTACGCGTATGTACACGACAAATAGTACCAAAGCATGACGTTAGCATAGCAACCCGCGCGTGACGCCTTCACAGTGACCCGATATTTTCGTGATAGTGTCCAGTTTGGTGATACTGAGAATATCAGTCTCTGTAGATCAAAGAAAACTCGTACAAATTACCGATAACAAAGTGTATGATGTGTTATTTATAATGGGAGAGAAATTAACGATACGAAAACATCATTTTTCAGAGACAGATCAAAAACTGAACCGACCTCCAAAGTATCTTTTATTTCTAGCTGCATTTTGTCTGGGCTATATAGGGTGAAAATTATCACTGAAATATGAGTTAACCTAAATTCTGCAGTTGTGTTAAAGATAGGACAGGCAGGTCTTTGATTAAATACTTACCCCTAAAGATTTTAGCATTTGTACATCTTCTTTGTATTTGTGATAACTGTCACAGGCCACATCACCAGTGTGTTTCTCTGCTATCCAACCTTTGTGAGATCGAATATCCCAAATACTCACTCCCTTTCCTAATAGAAATTACAGAAAAACGGGTGTTAGGTTTATTTACAAAATTTGAATGTTCAACAAGAACCAACGCTTCAAGTTTAAGACCTCATAAAATTACCGTAATTCAGTAATCATTGTTCTTCAGATAGAAATTGTGACAAATTATTAAATGTGTAGATAAAATCATAAATACTTAAACTAAGATTTTAAAGCTAATAAAGAATATAAAGATGATCGGAAATCCCCACATAATCATCATATGATATCAAGCAAAGCATGACGTACATACTCCATGGATTAATTTAATTCCGAATTTAAAGAATTCAACATTTTCCGTAAATCGGTTTTCGAAGAATTGTGCGATTGCATGAGACAAGCAGAACAGACATAGATGTAATAAAATCACACAACACATGGTATTGGCAGACCTATTCAGATATGGAACGGCTTATTCTTGACAGCCTTCAGGTCGGAAGGTCACGGGGTATCTTCAGATATCACACCATTAGCATCAAAATTTTTATCCTTCCTTAGTGACGGCGGCTTTCTGTTGTCATTGAATTTCTTTACAATTGAGTGCTCATACATACCATCTTCGTTCCAGCCTCCTTCAATCTGATATGCTGAGGTAGCTGCACCCCATGCAAAGTCACTTGGAAATGTACCATGCATAAAAGCATCTCTGTCAACTAAATCTGAAAGAAAACGTTTAAAGCCTTTAATGGATGTTTTCTCTCGTAAGAACGTGTTTCGCGTGTAAGACAGACTATAGAAGACAGGGTCGCATGAAGCTGTCCAACTCGAGTTAATGTCTAATCCAATGTCGCTATTTGTTCGACGTCATAGTTGTTACCATAATAAACTCCAGGAACGATTTGACGTGAAAATTAAAACAAACTCTGCAAGGAATGGCAAGTTTTACTATTCTTAAGTGCATTCGATCAAAAGTAAATGATCGGGACATCTTCCACGTGTGTTAGAAATTCTACGTCTTTTACCCTCGTTTCACTCAGGAAAAGGTGAAATATCTTACTCATGGATGATATCGCTTATCTTTAATATGGTCTTGTATAAGAACCTTTAAGTTTTCAATATGTTATCCTTTATCGAAATAAAACTGCTTATGAAAAAGGCAAATTCGTAACCGCTTGTTCTACAAACAATTTTGTGTTGATACGTCAGAAATGAGCTATATTGCGTAGATGTATACAAAGAAAACGGCTTAGTATGGTTCAATAGAACCTTGCACGAAAATATTTCTACATCACAAATGACCAAAAAATAATTTACTATATATTTTAAAAAGTCAAATACCTTTGCAAACATTTTTTAAACAAAATCTAGTATCTTTAACCCATTTAACATTAACAATGAACTTTTATCTTGTTTGGTGACAAAAATATCATGCCCCTTTTTAATTTTCTGACTTCAAAACGTAACGTTACAAAGTATGTTCAACATGTTAAATGAAATGATGTAAATGTTGAATGTTCAGTCAATACATGAACAAATTAGCAAATATAAAATCACTCCAACTCACTACGATAACAACATTCACACCCAGTAGGAATGAAACAAAAAAAAAGTAGAAAAATTTCTACGTGAAATATAAGGGGTTTGGGACAGGTCAATCAGAGTCCTCTTGTGGTAAAAAGAAGTCAGGCAAACTACTTTTTTTCATTCTCATTTGTAGTACAATAATAACTACTCAGTTTACTGAAATACTGCAGTTTACTTGGGTACTGTAGATGGCAATTCAAGAACTTATGATTAAACTTTTAAAACATTCCATTCAGCAAACATGCATCTGGAAAAAAAACAAACCAGTGAAAATAGCAAAATACCGTATTTGTTAATTTGTGACCATATTGACAAATACTTTCTGTGAATTTAATTTCTGCATATGGCCATTTCGAAAACTTATGTATCATCAGTGCAGATAAAATCTAAACATTTGGAAAACCATTAACTTATGTGACAACTCAAATGCAAATGATTATTTTCTGAATGTCCGAAATTGGTCATTTAACCATTATGTACGGTCATTTCACCATTATGTATAGTTTTGGCTTTGTGGTTGATTATCTTACATCAACTAAAACTGATTAGTAGGAGTTTACCGTCCGTTTGAGACGTGATTTCCGCTATACCAAGACGAAAAACATCAACCATTCAAGTAATTTACAAGAAAGATTAACAAAAGTGAATGTGGAAACTGGGGAAACGAGTTTTGGCTACCACTTGAAAGGGGAAGAAGTGGGGAGACGCAAGAAATTTTGTCTTCTATACGACCCTAACAAGTCTATTTTTACACTTTTGCCGCCAGGATTTCCTTATTATGAACTGACTACCACGAAAAGACAGGGTCGTCCTCTAACCACCTTTACATGTGCCCGGTCAGCTCTGTACGCAGAGACCCTAGATTCAATCCAAATGCCGGGCTAGTTTTAATGAAAACTTACTAATATAACCGCCGTGTTTTTGTTTCCAGATAGAAAAAAAAACCAAATTAAATTTTAAGATAAATGGTGCATAATGGCAATGTCCAATGAACATTGTGTGAAAGTTTCATTGAATTTCACTAAGTGGTCTAGAAGGAATTTTCCCCACAAGGTGTAACCCCTATTGCGGACAAACAAACGGACGAACAAATGCACGAACGGACAGACGAACGGAAACCAGGATCACTATATACTGCCCCGCTAAAGCGGGGGTATAAAATTAAATGAAACCTTTACTAAAAAGCATTTAAAGCATTTAAATTGACATAATTACTAGCTCATTCCTTACTTTCAGAAAGCATTTCAATCGGCATGTTTTTTCAGTATTGAAAAACTACACTTACCTTGTCTGATATATGTCTTTTGCCAGGATTTGGGAAATCCATTATTTGCTACCAGATCTGTATAAAAATGTGCTGATGCTTTTGGAATTCGTGGTCTATCCCCTTTTTCAAAATCTACCTTGAAAAGGCCAAACTTTTCTGTGTAACCAGCACGCCATTCCAAATTATCCATCAATGACCATGCTGTGTACCTTTTAACATTAGTACATTTGTCTAGTTTTATGGCTGCAACAAAAAATACACATCTCAATACACTGGAGGATCAAATAATGGCTTTTAGGGGCTTGTAACCTTCCTTTGGGTTTATTTTAAATTTCGCTGAAATTAGGCAAACAATGACAAAAAATAGAAAAATAACCATGATAACCTTAAACCTCCCTTCTTTTTTTTCTAGAAGCTCAATTTTCTCAAGGAATGGATCCGCCGGAGTATTCAAGGACGTATATTTAAATATAAGACTCAATAACTGACACATTGTTTAGTTTTAATAAGTTTGGTCCAAGCAATCTGTATTTAGATATATTAAAAGGTAAACACTCTAATTGTCTGGTGGAGGTTTGGGTAACAAAAAAACTCGTTTAACCTTACCACTGGCTTTTGCCATTTCCGGTACCAAGTCCGGCTATCCCGAGTTCCTATCGTTATTTTTGCTCAAAACTTGTCTTCATTATTGTTTTTCTGGTGCAGTTCGCTTGTGAATTGTGGCATGTGATTGTAGTTTTCGGCCATTGTATGTGTTCGCTGTCATCTTGTTTTTTTTGTAATTACTGTAAAATGTTTTAGTTTTAAGCACAATGAAGCATGTTTATGTCCAATGCTAGTGAAACCAAGGACTCTTGTGAGGAATGGAAATGTGAGCAATACAAGTTAATATTGGTCAGTTCTGTTGTCTTGTACACAGCATTTATTGTTTTAATCAAGAATTTTAATTAAAGTAGTCCATTAACTATGACCTGCGGTTAATACTGTATATATTGGTTTCACCAATGCAATATTTTTCTGGTACATAAATCTTCGAATCTACCATAAAAATTGTTTATCTCATCTTTACCATCAAAAAAGCTATCTTATTATATCATTACAACTATATACAATTGAATGGTCATACTCCATCTTTTGTCACACCTTTCAGTAGTTCGTTAGTATATGATTTATAGTAGTCAATTCTGCTTTGGTCTGTAATATCCCCACAGTCTGAGACACCATTTTCAGTAATATAGACTTCATATTTGGGATATTCTCTCTTCAACCAATTCATTAACTTCCGAATACCCCATGGTACAACTTTTAACCAGCTCGACTTCGATCTAAAAACAATATATTGTCAGTATGCTAAATCAACCTCTTTTATTTTAGTTTCTTTTCAAAACCAACAAAACGCAATGCACTACTTGGATTCTTGGACAGTCATTTATAGAATTCGTGTCTCATTGACGCAAGTAAACTAAATGAGACTAGACATCAACAGATTATTTTATTGGTCTCGACTTTATTGACCTTCTTTATCTATATGCGTATTTCATACCTCAGAAATGCTATCCAAAGCATTATCAGTAACTAGAGGCTCAGAGATTGAGCCTGTATTGCTCACATGACAAAATGCTTCTATGCATGCATGACCAAAAAAGATGTATTTTACCAATGAGGTCTAATGTTAAGCTATGTTCTCCATTGGCACAAGTGTGTTTTTTTTTGTTTTTTGTTTTGGTCTGATCCTATTGAAATGAGTAATCTTTGCAAAGGACCTTCAATACATCATTCCAATACAGTTTAGTTAAATTTGCTTAAATAGTTTCAGAAAAGATTATGAAAAGTATGGTTTTCATATACCGGGCTACCATGTTCAACTATGTTCTGCACTGGAGGCCATGTTTTTTGTTGGATCGAAATGAAATGAGCAAATTTTGTTACGTGCTTTTAGTACATAATTCCTGTAAAGTTTGATTGAATTTGCTTCAATGATTTCAGAGGAGAAGCTGAAGATGTGATTTTTCGCAAAGAGTTCAATGTTAAACCTAAGTTCCACCCTGGCAGCCATGTTTTTTATCGGATCAGAACAAAATGAGAAATCTTTGTTAACGACCTTTAGTACATCATAAGGTTTGGTTGAATTTTCTTCAGTGGTTTCAGAGGAGAAGAAGAAAATGTGATTGTCCCATTAGGGTCCAATGTTAAACTATGTTCCCTGCTGGCGGCATGTTTTTTCTCTGATCGGAACAAATGAGCATTCTTTGTTAAGGACCTTTAGTTCATTATTCCTGTAAAGTTTGATTGAATTTGCTTCAGTGATTTCAGAGGAGAAAATGAAAATGTGATTTTCCCATTACCATGTTCAGTGCTGGTGGAAATGCTTTTGTCGGATCGGAAGGAAAATAAGCAATCTTTGTAAAGGACCTCAAGTACATTCATTCCTATAAAGTTTAGTTGAATTTGCTTCAGCCGTTTTAGGGCAGAAGATGAAAATATCATTTTTCCCATAGGGTCCAATGTTAAACCTAAGTTCCGTGCTGGCGGCCATGTTTATTATAGGATCGGAAAGAATGAGTAATCTTTGTAAAGGACCTTCCATACATCATTCCTGTAAAGTTTGATTGAATTTGCTTAAGTGTTTCAGAAGAGAACTGATATGAAATGAAATGATTTTCCCTATATTAAACCATATTCTGTGCTGGCGGCCATGTTTTTGTCGAATCGGAAGGAAATGATCAATCTTTGTAAAAGACTTTTAGTACATCATTCCTGTAAAGTTCTGTGAAGTTTGGTTGAATTTGCTTCAGCCGTTTTGGATTAGAAGATGAAAATGTGATTTTACCGTCCAATGTCAAAACAAGTGCCGTGCTGATGGCTATGTTTTTTGTCGGATCGGAACGAAATGAACATTTTCTGTTGAGGACCTTTAGTTCATCATTCCTGTAAAGTTTGGTTGAATTTGCTTCAGTGGTTTCAGTGTAGAAGACGAAAATGTGATTATTCCCATAGGGTCCAATGTTAAACCTAAGTTCCGCGCTGTCGGCCATGTTTTTTGTCAGATCGGAACAAAATGAGCAATCTTTGAAAAAGACCTTCCATACATCATTCCTGTAATGGGTGGTTGAATTTCCTTCAGTAGTTTCATAGGAGAAGATGAAAATGTGAAAAGTTCAACGGACGACGGACGGACGGACGGACGACGGACGCCAAGTGATGGCAATAGCTCACACTGACTCTTTGGGTCAGGTGAGCTAAAAATAAAAGTTCTACAATATTTTTTCTTTAATTCTCGTTTAAAAGTAAAACATTAATAAAAAAAGTTATTTCAATATGCAAAATGTAATAACTTCATCAAAAGCTCATAGTGATATTTTAACATACCCTTTCCATTTTGGATCTTCCCATTCTCCAACATCAGTATCACTCGCTGCGCTCGGATTGTCATTGTTTTTCTTGTCATATACATAACGTGTTGTGTAGTGATTTATGCCAATAAAATCTGCTGAACCTGAAGTATAGAAAACAATTCTCGTAATATCTTTTTCACATTCGAAAAATATTTTGAGCAAACATTTCGAACGTCTTCGGAAAATATGATTATAAACTATAACACATTTAATTTAAAATACCAGTTTGCTCTAAAAATTCACTCTTGTTAAAAGAAGATACTAATTACTAAGAGTTGACTGAAATGCTTAATTTTGGATGGTATGTCTTTTATTTAATTTCTCATACGGTCCATTTCCATTCCTCTAGATAAGACAGCTGAGCAAACTGCTGATGTTATTAAATGATCTGTTACAATTGCAAAGGACCAATTTACATTTGAGCTCCAGTTTCTCAAATATTTGGTGAAGTGTGTACCTGCCACGTATGCTTGCTAACTTAAAATTGTAAGAATGGAATGTGCTTTCCTATTTTTTTCACAATTAATTCAAAAAATTGATCGAACCTGATTTGTTTTATTATACTTAATATCTATTTCAATAAAGAAACCCAATTAACGTATCGATATACCTTTTATCATTTTCTTTTCGTCTTCTGTAAACACTGGAAGACGAGAAGCGGAATAATTTTGTGATCTACTTTTTTCAGCAACTTTTATTTTCATCACTTCTGGATAATCTCCGTTTACATAAATTGGATGTGCATACACCCCAAGATTAAATTGCATCAGTCGTTCAGCAGCTGCAATGTCTTCAGGACTTTGCGTTCTCGGTTCTTTCCAATCAGTGCTCAGAGAAATTCCAATGTTCCCTACAAAATTTTACGAACATAAGTTTTTACTTGGTTAAAATATAATAAGATGCAAAGTGAATTTATGATTTCAAATAGTACTATAACATGTAAAAATTTTAAATGCTTTGTATAAAACGCCATTTAGTCAGAATTACCGTAGGTTTAAGGAATTTGCAATATTTCTATGATTGAAATAATTCAAATGATGGCATGATGAGAAAAATCGAAAAATTATAATTAAAATAACTCTTTAGTTCTTTAAAGCTTTTATTGTTATTGCCTTATTCCTGAGTGTTATTTTTTTTATGTATCTTTAGTCCTCCGACTTGTAGTCTCGTTTTGTTTTGTTTCTGGACCTTTTGGATGTTTATATTGCTGC
This sequence comes from Modiolus philippinarum, assembly GCA_002080025.1. Taxonomy (NCBI): domain Eukaryota; kingdom Metazoa; phylum Mollusca; class Bivalvia; order Mytilida; family Modiolidae; genus Modiolus; species Modiolus philippinarum. The sequence goes on from MJUU01037879.1 coordinate 91,726, forward strand.
TCTTGTCTCGTTAGAGATCAATAGCGAAAATTGTGACCGGCAGTGAACTCAGTTTGAACTTCAAAAAACCTATATAGCTGATATTTCTAAACTTTCTTCTAAATATATGCCAGATCTTTTATTTCCTGATTTATTGCAATTAGTTATATTATATATCATACCTTTCTGGGTACTGAAAAAATCTTTTCTATAAGTTCTGAAAGCCTTGGCGTGAGCTCGGATAAGATTGTGATTGACAACATATGGACCAGTCGCTGGTTTGTATACACCCGGGGCAAATACAGCAACGCCATACCCTAACCATGATACAACTCCTGGCTCATTTATTGTTATCCAGTTTTTAACCTGCATTATATAGAAATTTATTTGCATAACTGAAGCGAACCTTTCTTCGTAGATGTTGATGTAATTTTTAATATAAATGAAGATGACAAAATCCAAGCAATGAGCTCTGCACCATATACATGTCAATGATTGATTCGGAATTAAGCTTAGTCGTATAAATTATTGTTATTCTTTACATGTACTATACTTTGGGCTGGAAGTGATACAAATAAAATTCATGCGACTTGATTATGCTTTTTAACAAAATGAAGTTTGTGAGTGGTGCTTTGAAGTTACAGTAAAATGATGGATAAAACAAAATACAGGGAAAAAAGAAAATACTACACAATTAGCCATTTATGATAAATTTGAAATCATAATTTCGGCTAATACCTTGCTTCCATATTCACGAAACATTTCCCTGGCGTAGTCATTAAAATAATCAACTATTGTGTCATTTTCCCATCCACCTTTCTCGTGTAATGCTTGGGGTAGATCCCAGTGGTATAACGTCACCATTGGTTCTATATTGTGTTTCTTCAACTCATCAAGTAAATTATGGTAATACTGGATTCCTGCTTCGTTACGAGATGAGTTGGTACCATCACTGAATACTCGACTCCATGAAATAGAAAATCTGTAGAAATGCACCTGGAAATATTCATAAATGCTAAATTAAAACATTTGTTCCTATTTGCAGTATTTGGCATTGCACAATATCATGTTCTCCTTTCATAATTGATGATGTTGTTATACGAAATCTATTAAGAAGTGTTTCAATTGACGTTTCATATGTTAGTAGGCTTGATATCATAGTCAACGGAAATTATGTCCTTAGCTAGCAGTCAGTAACTGCGAGCATTTGTCTGGACAATATCCATGTGTATTGTCTTCATATTTTATATACCTCATTGTAAAAGTACTCGTCTTGGTAAGTTGGACTTTTTTCTAGTTTTCTAGGTGACCAATAGATGCACTGTTTTGGTTCGTTTTAAACTGGAGATGGGATGTTGTCTCCTTGACATTTATCCCATTTCTTGCCTTTTTTATATGATATCTCAGATGTGTCATTGATCAACGTCATAATCAATAAATGTGCTGAAATTTCCTAAAGGACCCAGGACTATTTCTACTAAGTTTTGTTCCCACTGGTCCTTTTTCAGAAAATACAATATGACAATATGGCCAAATGGTTTCAGAGAAGAAGATCGTTAAATGAAAAATTTACGACTGACGCCATGTGATGGTAAAAGCTGACGCAGGCTTTAGCCAAGAGAGTGAAATGTTTTATATTCAAAGTTTAAATATCAATGAAAGAAAAATCCACATGGAATAGCGGGTTTAGTGCTATAATACTGTCCAGTCTTTTGCAAATATTTTAAATGTAAACTTGTTAATCTAAATTAGATTTGAATGAGGTGTTAACATTTTAAGTATCTTTATGATACATTCAGAGTACAAGGGCCCAAAGATACGATATTCATATTCAACCAGCATAACCTTTCTAACCCAGGCCATAACAATCTTAACTAACAGATGAGACATTTACACATTGGTCATGCTATTTGAGAAAATAAGAGCATGCACAATTCTTTGCAACCATGACATCAATTATGAAATAGAAGCGTATTGTGTACATTCAAATGAGGCTTTAACACACTTCTAAGGAATTTAGTTAAATTGATTTCGTGGCTATTTTGACCACTCGTGTATTATAAGCAGAATCAGAACATGAAAACAGGTGATATGCAATTTGGAATAGTGAAAGTTTCTCGAAAAAGAAACATTCTTGTAAAGCTAGTATAGAGTTAATGCAGAAGAGGCATCGCAAATGTTAACTTTCCATAATTATTTCTTAGTAGATCCAGAGTTATTATTGAACTGAAAAGCAAGGACTATGACGAGTGCCACGTGTGGAGAAGATCGTAATTACCCTACCGGAGCACGTGATGATACCTTTTTTAAGGTGATTCATACTGCTAGCGCTTTACTGTCATTTGAAATGTCTGTACCAAGTCAGGACCATTGCGGTTGACATTTTTTCCTGGTGATATTGCACCTTGTATGTCTCTTTAACCATTTCAGCTACTGGTAATTCTCTTCATTAATATTATAGGGTTATTGCATGAATATTGGGAAATATTGTCCCGAGTAGAATTTTATATTGCACGAGCTTGCGAGTGCAATATATATTCTACGAGGGATAGTATTCCTCAATATTCATGCAATAACACTTTTATTATATAGCAAAGCTTAAATTTTTGTTAATAAGGGGAGTTTTGTTGTCAATGACGTCATAAAATTAAAGTCAATTTGCACTAGTGCAATATGGAAATTTATTGCACGCTTACTTTTGGTTGCTTTCTTAACGAAATATTATGTTGCTATACAATAATGTTATTTACCTCATTTGCAGCGTTCTTGCTCACTTTTTTTGTTTAGTATCCATGATATTTCCATTTTAATTGACAACATATCTATACTGTCTTTTTTAAGAAAGTACATAAGAAACTTACCCCTAGTTGTTTCAGAAGTTGTACGTCTTCTTTATATTTATGGTACGAGTCAGCGGCCATGTCACCATTTTGACATGCGTAGGCCATACACTTGTGGAGAAATACATCCCAAATGCTTTCACCCCTTCCTACAAAATATAGAATTAGACAAATTTGAAACTTGAATTGCTGGCCTTCTTAGATAGGAAAATGTCGAAAATAATAATAAAAAAAACACTCTCATCAAGTGTCCGGTAAGTAAACGACAAAAAATAAATCCGTTTTAATATTTGAATAGCACGTCAATAGACCCTTTCACGATAACCGCGGTTCAGAATTTTGCACATGCGCTCGTATGCCTTTGAGTGGGGAAAATGCAACATCATAATATATATATGAAGTCTTGATTTATTGTCCTCAAAATTACAGGAACGCAGTTATTGTGAAATGGTCTCTTAAATATTTCCATTCAGCAGATTCTAGACCATCACACTGACAATTTTCGAGACTTTTGATGAAATTGTGCTTGTGAAAATTTTTTTTATCATGTTAACATGATACGTAAATATTTATAATTGTATCAGGATGCTGATACACAAGTCTCCCAAACGAACTCCCAAATCAGACCTCCGAACAAGAAATTCCCTTCAACTTCATTCATTTCATAGCACTCTGATCTTTACCGCCTTTTTCCCAATTGTCATGACAATTTTCCGCATTTTGCAATTTTTGAGACTAGAAACCAACTCTCAATATGCAACAAAACCTTCCCATGAAGTTTTGTTCAATTCTGATCACTTTTAATTTTCCCGCCTTTTTGCCTTTCCATGGCAACAGTCGTCATTTTGAAACTTTTTAGACTGAAAACAAATTCCCTGTATGCTATACAACTATTATGTAAGTTTTCATGCAATTCTGAGCAATTATGCTTTTCCCGCCTTTTTGTCGTTTCCATGGCAACGGTTGTTATTTGATTTTTTTTTAAACTAAAAATAAATTCCCTGTATGCTATACAACTTTTCTGTAAGTTTTCATGCAGTTCTGAGAACTTTTAATTTTCCCGCCTTTTTACCATTTCCATGGCAACGGTGCCATTTTGAAGATCCCTAGACCTTCTTGCACAACTACACATTGGTATCTATGTTCCTTTTAAGTTTTATTAAGATCTGATGAGTGGTCTCTGAAATCTGCCCCGGACAAATTGTAATACGATTTTTGTCGATTTTCCGCCTTTTTATGGTTTCCATGGCAACGGTGCCATTTAGAAAATCCATGGACCTTCTTGCACAACTAGACATTGGTATCTATGCTCATACTAAGTTTCATTCAGATCTGATATGTGGTCTCCAAGATCTGCCCCGGACACATTATCCCAAAATTTTGTCGATTTTCCCGCCTTTTTTGCCGTTTCCATGGCAACGGTGCCATTTTGGAAGTTCCCAGACCTTCCTGCACAACTAGACATTGGTATCCATATTCCTGCTAAGTTTCATCAAAATTGGACGAGTGATCTCTGAGATCTGCCCCGGACAAATTTTTGTCCGGAAAGAAAAAGAAGAATAATAAAAATAACTAGATTTGCAATTGCAAGCAATAGCTGATGTCGCCCCTGGCAGCCAATTCGATGATTCCATCCTGTTCGCAGTGT
>MJUU01037879.1:97313-121790 GCA_002080025.1 Modiolus philippinarum
AATAATAATAATAAAGAAACAAAAATAATAACAAAGAAACGGAACAATAACAATATGTCTCCCCGACTACGTCTGGGGCGACATAATAATAATAATAGTAATAATAATAAGAAACGGAGCAAAAACAATATGTCTCCACAAACTTCGTTTGGGAGCCATAATAAGAAACCGAGGAATAACAATATGTCGTCCCGACTACGTCTGGGGCGACATAATAATAATAATTATAATAATAATAAGAAACGGAGTAAAAACAGTAAGTCTCCACAAACTTCGTTTGGGAGACTTAAATATCTTTCAAGCCATTAAATGTGACAAAAATGGGTCGAAATCTGTCTTGCATTTTATACTTGAAATGAACTTGACATGCTATTTTGTGACCTGTATGATGTTAAATCGGTTAGATTTTCTTGTCTCCGCTTGTGGTTAAAAATTCTTCTATTTCCAACAAATGCTTCAAACACCGGTCAAAAACGTCAATGTAAGCAATTTCAGGCCAAAAGGTCATTATTGAGCATGTCGCAACATTCAAGAAACGACAAATAAGAAATGTTATATAAAATTCCACAGTAGTCCTAATTTCTGCTATTTCGTTATCTACTACCGAAATGCTACTTGTATAAACTGTTTACACAAACTGTCATAATTAATATTATGGATATTGAATAAGACGATCTCCTATTAAACTCGTGTTGAATTAGTTTTCAAGGTTATCTTTGATTTGTCGTAATCATTCAATAAATCAATATAAAGCTTACATTGTTTTGTCATACTGGATTTTTTACTATTTCATTCAATCCGATCCGTTGGTTTATGATAACTATGTTCGTATACTCTAGACTTGAAGCTACAGAAAGGGTTTCCTACGAAAGCGTATTAGGGTCAAATTTGTGGTTGAGAAGAAAAAAAAATCGTGGCCACAAATTATTAAATCATCAACACAATTTACTAGATCATCACCACAGTTTACTAAATCATGGCCACAGTCTATTAAATCGTTCCCACAGTTTACTAAATCGTTCCAACAGTTTACCAAGTCGTTCCCACAGTCAATTAAATCATTCCCACGGTTTACAAAAAATGTTCTCAAAGTTTATTAAATCGTTCCGCTGTAGGTTTCTAATTCATCATTCAATTCAACAAAATAATATTGTAATACTATAAGTGACATTACAACCAGGTTACATGGTTTTACTTGATTGGTGGCGATCAGTGTAGTAGTACTGGAATTTCCAGTTAAGGCTGCATGCAGTCAGGCGGACAAGTTACATTCGTTTCACAGGCATTTGTTTCATTTTATACTGTGCACTTCTAACCCCAAGGGAGATGGACGGGTACAATTTTGAATGAAACAAGTGTAATTCATTATGCCTTCAAACACAAAGAACACACAGATGATCCCCTGTTGAACAAACCTCCAAATAGGCACATTGGCGGATCAAGGGGGGGGGGTCCCCCTTTTTCTTGACAATCATGTATTTCAATGAATATTCATTTTCATTAAGAAATAACCCCCAAAACTTATCGGGCCTCGCTCCGCTCGGTGAAATTTCATTTCATTATCAATTGGAACCCCCCGCCCCCTTTTGTAACTGCCTGGATCCGCGCCTGTAGCAACAAACTATAAATTACTGGCTCATGTTTTCCTATCAGCCCTAGACATGGTTGTCGTGAGCAATTTCATTTTGATTTGCCGGGTCTTTTTGGCAAAACGGAAAGGAGCTCTCTCGTATAGTTACAGTTCTCACGTTCCGTTTCAGATAACAAGTATGGTTGCCATGGGGAATTCTTTTCTTCTTCTTGGCTGCTATGGAAAATAGTCTTTTCTTGGACCGGTTGACAACATCAGGCAATATTTTATGAGAGGCATCTATGGAAGTTCCTCAAAACAGGTTAATGATTTTGTCTCGCTTATACAACACTCATGTACATTGGCGGTTCTTGGTTCTCAACAATTCTGTTCGATTATTTACTAAGTTTACCTATTTCGTCCTACTAAGACTTCAGATTCGCGCCCCAGTTATCGATTTAAATTTGCAATAAGCAATGAAGGGATATGGAGTGAAAGCAAATGAGACAAAATCTCCACAAAAACGTGGGAAAAACAAGCAAGAGAACAATGGTTTTATTGTTGTTCTTCATCTTGAAGTCCCCATGAGGCCTTCAACAATGAGCTATGCTCATACATCATAGTAAGTTCAAGACGGCCCCTAGCACCTAGCAAATGTAAAAAATGGATAACAGGAAACACCTACAATGGCTGAAAATTATAACTACATGCCACAATCTGCTATGGAACTACAAAAGAAGAACACTAATAAGACAACAGACAAACGTACCCGGGACAGCCGGACTTGGTACCGGCACTATCAAAAGCCAGCGGTAGGGTTAAACTGGTTTATGGGCACCCAAAAAGCAAGACCATTTTCTGTTTCTCTGTACTTGTACATGGTTTCATTGCGTTAAATATTTAAATACATGGGTTTGATGCAAGGAGTGCAAACTGTACATGTCCATCTGTCATATATCTTTGGAATTTATTTCAATACGGCACCAAATCTAAAGTTAATATCGATTTTTTGAAGGTGTCTGGAATACAATTCACAATTTTGACAAAATTAACAGGGGCAATGATACCTAATATAGGTATTCAGGTTTCATTTGCTACTACTAGTTTACTACACTATCATATATATTAAGTAAAAAAAAATCTATCAACTGCAAGACTGAAAATTCGGGACTTTCCAGATAGGAACTCTCGTGTGATTGAAGGCGGAAACGATAGCCTCGGATACCAGTTAGAAGGACAAGTTAAGCTTTTTTAAAAAGCTTCCCGGTTTATAGCCATCAATACATTTATTGGGCATATATATATGTAACAAAGAATTATATAACTGGAATGATTGTTCAATCTGGGATAAAATGTACTACGTCCTGCTAAGCTCACCTCGTTGTACTGTATTGTCTACATTTATTGACAAATATATACAACAATTAGTTTTACAAATATACTGGCATCCCTAACAGCAACGAATCCATACCCGTGTGTATGGATACATTTATAAATTGTAAAAAATGCTTTATATCAAAATATTAAATTTCAACCTGTTAAACGATATTTTATGAAATATTCAAACAATCGTTGGTTTAAAGCTGCGACAAAACAGTTTCATTAGTGTTCGGGACCGTAGATATAAAATTATGCACATTTCCCATATCGGAAGCCCTCAGGATAGATAATAATACCAGAGGAAATCTGCTGATCGGATCAGATTCCGACCTTTTTATGCCCCCAGATCGAGGATCGGGGGGCATATTGTTTTTGTCCTGTCTGTCTGTCTGTCTGTCTGTTTGTCCGAAACTTTAACCTTGGCTATAACTTTTGAACTATATAAGGTAGACTTTTGATACTTGGCAAGTGTATAGGTCTAGTCAAGAGGAACATAAATATGCAAAAAAAATTAGGTCAAAGGTCAAAGGTCAAGGTCATAGGGGTCGAAAAGGGGTAAAATTAGGAATCTGTGGGCATATGTAGTGTTTCACAAACACATCTTGTTAAAATACAAATTGACGGATTCCAAAAGATACCATGGCAACCGGGAATAAAGAAACGATTGCTTTTCCCTATACCAGTTGACTCCAATATAGCTAGTTTGGGTATTTGTCGTCCTTTACTTGTCCATGGTTGTATTTCGCAAACTGATTACATTGAAGGCAATGACAATGTAAACATATATGAGGCAATCAGTTTATAGTTAAATTCAAGTTTTTCCAATGTATCCTCGAGTGGTTTATATCGATGTGCAATTCAGCGGGATTACGGAGACGACGCACATCATTTAGCACCAGTATTACGCGAGAACTTCTGACCAATGAGCAAGCTTTGTTTTCGTTTCTGCAGACATGCTTGCAGCGAACCATTCTAGTACCCGATTTCCATGGAAACCGGGAAAAACTGGATGTCTAAACCTATTGAATTATGCACATACCACATAAAATACAAACTATTTCTGATTTTGAAATGCATTAAAAATTTTTCCTTATGACAATTCTTTACATAAATTTTGATTGACGGAAAAAATTAACCCGAAGCGCTACATATCGATTAGATATAAATCACCCTTAGCTCAACAGTGTTAATTAATAAGTGATTCTCTCTCAATGGATTGATGTATTGATTTTTTTTTTCAATGTATAAAAATAGATCTGTTCCGGAGTGAACACAATTCATAAGTCCCGTATTGAATATGCTTCAAAACTGACTTTAACCTTGAATGTCTAAGTTCATTCACTTTCTGTAATGGCCCTGTATTTGTCTTGGTGCCCGAAGTTAAATACAAGGTGCATTGTGACATGACAAAGGGTTTCTATGACATTGACATTTTACGTCCAGTGCCTTAATAATGTCAAATATTTCTTGTTCTGGTCAAAATTATTTTACCCTGAGAATCTTTGCATTAAAACAAAAAGTATGAGATAGATATAGTGTTCTCGGTGTTTTCATTATAAATATGTTATATACATGTATAATGTGATCACATGTCAAATTCTCATTTTTGATTTTAAACCAGGTTTAATTGTGGAAATCGTTTACGGCTTGCAAATGGTTTTGCATGAGAATTTTACAAAAAAGCACGATTGCATAATTCGTTAAAAGTTGCTCCATGACACTTTTTTATATTTTCTTTCATGAAAGTGACCTATAATGTTATTTTTACGACACACCCGTAAATAACTTACACAAATCCATACCAAATATGGAACCAAATTGTCTCAAGGTCAAGCATTTGCTCTGTTAGCTCTTTTTATATGTTTTGTAAAGAGTCTTTCTAAATACTGAATTTTTTTACGTGCACTGAAAACCCATAGATTACCAAAATGGAAATCTGCAGAATGAACATATCCTGTAATTTCGCTATTTTGTTCTTTTATGACAACTGGGTCGATGACACAGTTATGGCATGTTACTCCCCGAAGGTAATCACCAGCGCAGCAATTGAAAACAATATGCATGTTGGCCGAAAAACCTATCATTTCAAAATTCATATTAACTGTAAAAGATAAGAATTTTTGTTAAAACTTAAAAGTCTCTCCTTTTTGTCAAATTCTACCTCTGTCTGATTTTTGCGTTAATTTTAGGTTTTTCAGTTTATCTGTGTGAGCTATTGCCATCACTTAGCGTCTGTCTTCCGTCAAATAGCTTTACATATTTTCAATTTCTCCTTTTAAACAAATGAAGCAAATTCAACCAAACTTTACAGGAATGGTTTATGGAAGGCCCATTTCGTTCCAATCTGACTAAAAACGTGGCAATATCTGCTATGTGCATGCGATAACTTGATTTTAGCTGACAAAAACTGGCAAGCTATCTGTTTACATAGACTCAAATCTTTCGTCTCCCTTCTAATAATGACATATGCAGTTTAGGGACGAGGACTGCTTGATTCATCTTTCAAAATTACGTTTTGTCTCATTCTTCACTTGTTTGAGATAGTGGTCGTGTATTTTGTAGTCTTCCCAAATTTCTATTTCCTTAAAGGGAAACGGAATAGAGAAAAGAGAGGTTTCGGTACCCCAAAACAGGTTAAACCCCACCGCTGGTCAAAATAATAGGCATGACAAAGTCACCCTAGAATTTTGAAGAATATCCGAAAACTAAGTTTGGAGTAATACCCTGTTTTTTCGATTTTTTTAAAAGATTTTTTGTCCTGTTTATCAAAATCTATAAGCGACAGAGGTAAAATGTTCAGCATATATGAATATTTACTTGCCCTTCATTTTTTACTCGTAAGCCAAAGGCGGAGAGTTGTTAAAATGACAAGAAAAAAATCACGTGAGGCTTCAAGCCTATTAACAGCTCTAAAAGATGATCTTCCTGCTTCCGATAAAATATAGTGCGCAAGTTTCTTTCAAAATCGTATACATTGTGTATTTAAGTTATATTTCTTCATTTTCTTGAGTTGAGTACGGTGTTGTTATATTAAATTGAAAACAATATGCATGTTAATCAAATTAATTGTTTTTTCTTTTATATATTGCGTCTCGGATCAATGAGCCTGCTGCGCAGTAATTTGTCAAAGATGAAAATAACATTTGTTTACCTGTGATATTTATAGCAATGAATTGACATACATACGAAATCATACAATCCGGTTATTTTCACGTATTAAGGAATAACTTAATACATGCAGACGTATGCAGCAGTTCTTTGGATGACTACGAAGTTTTGCCACGTGTAGATTTTCAGGGCTTTCGAGTTTCAGCTCCATCGGAGCTTTGGTTTTAAGATACTGATTAATCGTATATAAATGAAGGCCATTCCATTCTTATTTTTGCATCTATTTTTCAGATCTTATACTAAAACGGCTATTTGAGATTGGGGTTATTATAATAAAAATTTGGGTCTGTAAGTCTCGTTTAATTTTAGAACTTCCGGGGACATAAATTGCACCCGGAAGTGTCATTTTTATCAAAAATGTATGACGTCTCAAACAAAAATTTGAACGTCATAATGCTGCAATGTCATGTTATGGCGCGAAACGTTTTCAAATTTTAATTTTAACGCGATTTCTCGGGGTCACATGTCGAGACTTACAGACCCTATGTACGTTTTACACAGAGATAGAAATACTTCTGTGAAGCTCATAAAAGAAATAAAGATATTTTTAGTTCGTTATACTAAAAATGCTTAAGATAAGAGGTTATATTTTTTTTAATAGACCATATCCGAGCTCTAGTATCAGGATTTACCAGACCACGTCACAGTATAGAAAACGTTACGTCATAAAGCCTACAACGTCATGAAACTATGTTGTTGAAGTACATTCTTGGTCACATGGGGCGGACACGTCTGTGACGTAGGGCGGACAAACAACAGATGGTGAATCTAAATACCAGAACTCGGATAAGGTCTATTTCCTCTCACACTGCAAAAGCTAACTGAACAATTCAACACGGATACGATGACTATCCTGAAGAAAGGGGTACATATTTGCTCTGATCTGAAAAAAAAAAATAATGACATGACCCACAGAACGTAGTATATTTTTATCATACATATATCATGTTTTGTTTAGTTTAAATTGCAAAAATTTCCTTGCATAATCAGATGAGCTATGTTGGCTCATTTGGGGAGCCTCTAGTTAGTATGTAAAGTGACTTTTGTCTCTAACGCAGTCTTGGAAATTTACAATAAAAGAACTTCTTTGGTGAGAACCATTAACTCGAACTTGCGTTTAGGTTTTGAATCATGTATCTTTTGTTCGTACAACGTACATATGTATAAGTTCTTTATGATTTCTACAAAATATGTAAATGCATATACCATGCACAGACTTCACGCCCGTTTTTATTCGTCTATCGTACATCTGTACTTTTGTTTTTCATGTGTGAATGAAAAATGTGGAAATGAACTGCTGGATAATCCAATATATGATTTCTAATGTTTCGAGGAAATACAATGTACTTTGATCAGGTGTATACCCCCTTTTCTTTACCATACATCGTACACTTACACCCCTTTAAGGACTCCCAATAAATTTTCATTCATCTTCTGACCTAATGCATAATAATAAAACTTCTTCATTGATCTGATGAGGTAATGCAGTTATCAGGTATTATTTGAGAAAAAAAATGAAAAATAAAAAAACAAAAACAAAAACAAAACATTAGCAAATAAAAAGAACATACCGTCATCCTTCCAGCCGCCCTCTACTTGATATGCTGCAGTGGCTGCCCCCCATTTAAAATCTGATGGAAACGTGTCGTAATAAAACTCATTTTCCATTGGCAATGAGTATCCATTCTTAAGTAAAAAGGCAATAGCCAAAATACGGAATAACATTTTTTTTTCGCACAGTCCCTACCCAAATGTGAAATTTAATGTCACTGATAATAACTGTCTATTCCTATGATAAGACTGATATTTACCTACAGAGAATATGTTGGATAAACTGATGATAAGTTATACAAAGCAAAACATATTATTTAATCAAATGTATTTCTAGATTTTACCTCAGTATCTCTACGAAGCATCTCATATGTTATATTTTTGTCTTATTGTTTAATACAGAGTATAGAGAAGCAGGAGAAAGAATATCAGAAATAAAAGAGACAGTGTAACATACATGGTAATATCAAAAAAAAAACAAAACAAAACAAAACCACGAAAAAAGAAAAGTAAAACTAAACGATTCAAAGTATTAAAGTATTGCAATTATGCTTCATTTGATACGACACATTAGTAGCATGAAAGCATTTTACGCGGTAGTGTCACAAATGAAAATGCATATTTTCAGTCATATTTTACGTTTTCACTGATTTAATAAACATAAATATCTTTTCTTATGTGGCATCAATACGCTTCCATGCATATTCTTAAAACATCCCTCGGATACTATCAGTTACAGTTAATGGTCCACTGAAATAATCGATTTAAAATAAGTAGCAATCAACTTCCAAGCGCTTACTGGACACGTAGTTTAAAATTGCTGTACACAATGTTCAACGTTTGAGGGTTTAAATTATTTTGGAAATTCATCAGTATTCTTTCCCTGTTTACCCAATCGCTTGAAAATTAAAATCTTGGATCAGCTAACCAGGGCCTGTAATACAGTGTATCCTACTTCTTCCAAAACAGCATTTTTTGATATCGTACTTCATTTTCAACTATCGATTTTTCATTGCATGAAAGGAAGGTGGCAATACGTGATATAAGCCACTCTTTAAGCATATATATCACCTTTCGCTCTTTCCAATGAAAATTCAACAATGTACCGGTATATGATGACATATTACTCTTGGGAGTACGTGTCTTAAACACCCTTTAAAAAATAATATCTTAAAAGAGGGCATCGTGTTACGAAGTGACTTATGATTTACAAAAAATTAAAATATAACAAATATCCATTGATAATGTTGTGATAAATGCTCCTGTTCGACGAAGCATCAGGAAAAACACACAAACAAAAGTAAAACAGAAAAGAAAGAACAAATGTAGAGATTGAGACCAAGAGTTAGAGATAAACAAAAACAAAAAAAACAAACAAAAACAAATAAACAAAAAAACAAACAAACAAACGAAAAGAAAAACCGAGGAACAATTCATTTTGTAACAAATGAAGAACCATGAAAACATTTACAGTGGAAATGTTCCGAAATCCAGGCCACAGAAGATTGATTCTATCACTTCCCGTCTTACAATCATACTGATTTTTCTTGTTCATTATTGAGTTCTGCTATAATTCGATTGTCATGTATGGGTATGACTTATAATTACCCCCGTGGATGCAATGGAGCAAATGTAACCAGGTATGGAATACTTCTACGATGTGATGAAGCAATGATACCATGAGTACAATTATTACTGTGAATCCATGGGCGTAAGTGCATATGCAATTTCTTAGTGCAGTCTTTAAGACGGTATCCTTGTTCAGGTATATGTTAACCAAATAACTTCTCTAGTCTCTTTGATCTCATTGTGTCAACACACCGATATTTGAGTTATATTATAAGTCTAAAACAAATTCAGTTTGATTTATCAGGAAAAAAATTTGCAAATATACTTTGTAACTTTACGTAAATAATTTACAATTTGTACCTTGCGCCCTTCCTTACAAGGATTTACTAACTTTATTTTTTTTTCCTGGTGTTTAGTGCATGTGGAAAGTTAACTTTGACGACAATACTAGATGAAAATAGTTAAAAATATTATATAAGGGGGTATATCTATATATAGACACTTTCATATGATTGAGTTGGTGACATAACCTAACAATATCCTTGGATTTTAGTACAGGTTTACATTGTTAGTTCTTTATTTTATAAGCAGCCCAACTTCAGTGTTACGTCTTTCTTCTGTTGTCTAATATATTGCCAAGTTTTCGATTGCAAGATCTTCGTCATTTTACAACGTTTATTGTTTGCCTTCATATCTCGAAAATTTTGCAGTATCAAATCAATTTCAATTTTATTCAATATGAATGGCACATGACGTCATGGATAACGAAAAAGTTTTCCTCTTTTGTTGTATTTTTTTTTCTTCCTTTTTTCACGAAGAATTAAGTTAACAAAGTGAGATCTTATTCTAGAACTCAGTACCACCCCAACTTGCATTTGGACCCCACCAAATTGTGTGTTGAAAATTGTTATATCTAGGAAATGACAGGAGTTTTTACTTCGTCCTCTATCATCCGACAACAAAATAAGGAACTTGACTGTTATTGGGATTGTAGTTTCTGCATATGCGCATTTCAACAACTTACATCTCTGCAGTGCAGATCAAATTAAAACATTTGGAAATCCATTAATCGAAATTTGTGTGAAACCTGACAGAGAGTAAATTACCAATAGGATGTGAATAGAAAAGCCAAAATCAGCTTATGCAAGTTTTCAAAAGAAATCGGTTTTTGGACCAGCACCGAAGTACTGGCTACTTGGTTGGTGAATACCCACGGGGACTTACAGTCTACCAGTAAAAGCATCGGCCCATTGGTAATAGAAAACAAAATACCGAGGTTACTTTGAACTTAGTTTCTGCATATGCGCATTTCGACAACTTATGTACCTTCAGTACAGATTAAATCAAAACATTTGGAAATCCAACATTAATCCCAAACTTTATTCGAAATTTTTTTTTTTCGTTTGTTAATTTCCACTTCATTTTTCATTTACGGAAAAAATGGAACGTCTCATAATACTATGCATATTAATATTTTTTAAAATTGATCTAAAATAAGGGACCTTAAGTAGTTAAATTCATAAGATAAAGATTTGGCGATTTCCTAATAGAATACACGAATGGAGGGAAGTCATATTTTAATATAACTCATGAAATTCAATAAAATTTATCTTCGAGATAAAACTATTACAGCTCTCAAGCTTCTTGTATCACTAAAGTGGCTCGTTCATTGCCAAGGAACGTAAATATTAGATAAAAGGACTGTCTTAATTCCAATGTTTCTATTAAGACAAATTCACGTACAAATTATTGGATAATCTGTTAATTTTTCAGAAGTTAAAATATAGGTCTTTTATCTATGCTTAACATGTTAATAACTGTCTTGTGGAGATGTTATATAACTGACAGAATGCGTGCATGATATCAGCACGTGCCTTGGAGGAACAATGATGAAGATGACATTCTTTTTGAGATTTTAATCTGCACTCTATCAACTCTATCTCAATAGTTTTTGTGTTTGTATTTCTTATCAAATCGTCAGATAAAACATTTATTATGCTAGGTATGCATAAAAATTAGGACTTCAGGTGAACAATGACCTTTCAAAGGAAAATAAATGGCACTTTGGCATTTGCTTGCCAAAAATATTGCCGATTAGTTTCCATATCAATTTGTTTTGTGATTATGCTTAGAACATGGCCAAAAAAATGTTGCATGAAGATGATTTCTTTTTTAATTTCGATTGACACTACAATTTTTCAAAAACCTTTTGGAGTCCATTCATATCTAATTTTAATCGCGATCTCAAAACATTGTTATCTGCGGTATTTTCTAGAATAAATGTACTATATAGATCCAGTGATTTTAGCCTCTTAACAATCACATTTTTTTCCATACCAACAACCTATTCCAGTCATTAGTTAACTCTCGCATTCGTACTCAGAACAACTCGTCGGCATTAGTAGACTTCGTATATGTATTCGTTAGAGAAAATCACCATTATGAACAAACTGGTGTTCTGTTTCATACTATTATTGCAATTTAACGAATAACTTCAAGAGTATATAGTTCACGATAGTTTTCCGATGAACGAGTGTTATGTGGATGAATAGTACTGATTGTGAATGGACAAATAAAGGGATATCGAGTAAATGTATATGGGACAAAATTCCTATGAATACATGGTAAGATTAAACAAATGGAACAACGCTTTCATTGTTGTTTTTAATCTTGAAGTCACTGGCCATGATGCATTCAACAAAGAGTAAACACTCTTACCTCATAGTAAGTTCAAGACGGCCCCTAGCACCGCTTTAAGCGGAATTCACTTGCTAAATGTTGAATGATACATCCATTCCCTGTTTTACGTCATTTTTGTCATGGATGCGGGGTTATCAACAAGCATAACCTATCAGGCAAAGCACTCCTACAACCACTGTCATCCGTTGTCCGACAAAGGGACCAATACACAATACAACATATAAACGATCACAGGGCACTCATCGAGTTGTTTGTAAGAAATAAAACGTTTAATACCAAATATTGAAAGTAAACCAGATAAACTATATGTATGTTTAAATTGTCCACAAATCGTGCAGTATACTGCTTCATTCGTTACAAGGTCTTTTGCGCTGAGGAGAGTGGACTCAACAACTGCATGATTTTTCGTTTTGTAATCTTTGTTTTGTTTTATTATGGTTTTGTTATTATTCATGTATGCCTTCAACCCTAATGTATATGGGTATAAATGTGCATTTAAATAAATAAAGATTATTCTGTAAGAAACCTGGCAAGTAAAATCGGGAGATGTCGGCAATATATATACAGGTGGCCAGAAAATTAAATTAATTTTTACAAAGAAAGAAAGCCAAATGTTGAATGTTGATAGTGCATTCATATGAGAAATTCTCACATGAACAAATACACCATAACTGGCAAAAATATACAGAACAAACACCTCAAGCACGGGGAATCTTTTTACGGATTCTACACGAGAGACAAACTCCACGGTAAATGAACAAAGGGATATGAAGAAAATGTACATGGGACAAAATCCTTATAAATATATGGTAATATTAAGCTAATGGAAGTCTTAAGCATGTCTAAAATATTTAGCTCATTTCATTTCTATAGTGTGTCTCCTTCAATAAGGCCAAGTGTTATCTTTTTCTTTTTTCCATGCCAGTGCAAAAAAGAGAGGCACGGTGGTTTATGATAGTTTCTTAAATCATATGTCAAGTTTAAAGCGGTTTTGACCCGTTAGATAAATTTTCATATTCAACGTATGTTGAATAAAGCCCCGTGCTCCGTGCTTTTTCCCGCCAAATCTATTCGGAATACAATTCTCGTTGTTAATTATTTATCATTAGAGAAAAAGATTACACCACTTTATCCACTCTCGATAGTTAAATTTAAGAATTTTAAAATTATCGGCAAACCTCGCATTTAAAATTTTATTTTAAATTTTAACTATCTGTAGTGGATAAAATATGGTAATGAACGGGGTCTTGAGGTGTAATCTACATATCTCAATTTCTATTGAAACTCATGAGAAAAAGTTTGATAACAAAATTTAAAACATAAGCTCGGAGAGTCTTTTACCTTATACATAGAACATAAAATTAACATTTAAACAAAACATTCACATCATATTTAAAGACTGACACAATGCACATGCATGCTTTAAGACATTTCAGTGAGATAATGCGCATGAATAAAAAACACAGCTTGATTGCTTGCTGCGCTCCGCGTTTTTTTTTTCAATTGCGCCCCTTACTACAAATTTTGTTTTCGCCCTGAAAATTCTGCCATTTCTGCATGATGTTAAAAAGAACAGCTTCATTTTGTTGTGAAAAATTTTTCTTCCTTTCAAATCGCTATGTGCAGTATAAAGACCCCTTCTATATTTCTCTAAAGAGAGCAGACGCACTGGGTGTCGTATAGAAGGCTAAATTTCCTGCCCCTACCCATTTCTCCCCTTTTCCAGTGGCAATCAAAAGTCGTTGCCCCGGTTTTCCCTTCCACCTTTATTTCTTTCTTCTTTTACTTACAATTTGTTTTGAATTGATTAACTTGTTCTCGTCCTGATATAGCTGAAATATTGCTCATTGGACGTTTAACTCTAACTAATCAATCAATCAAATCGCTATGACTGGCAAAACTCGCTTGATAATATATAGTATTGATCATAAACCTACTTTACCAGGTATCTTTTAATGAACATTAAAAGAGGCAATTGTAATAATAATAACAATTATTTTTTTTAATAATTTACTCAATAATCCGGGAAGTGGGGAGAACTGATTACCTTAGTCTACCCATGTTTACAGTTATATGAATGTTTAAAACGTCTGTCAGTACGGAAAGATAAGTGTTTGTATTATCTAGGCTATATGTCATACCTGGCTGTTGATTAAAAATCTGTACGATTTTCAAATGATGCACAAAATTATATTTTTGTGTTTTCATTTGATAGCGACAATTGTATGTGACGATTTTCTAATTGGGAAATTTCCAAAAGATTTCGGATGGGGAGCGTGTAGTTCTGCTTATCAAACGGAGGGAGCATGGAATGAACAAGGTAGGATACTTATGCAATTATATATTGTTGCGTCCTGTTCAAATATGCTATGGTCCATCACTTCGTTTTTGCATTGGTGGGTAAAGACAAGAGCTTTTTTGGAGTTCCAACCACCGGAACCACCTGTCTTGATTCTAAACCCTCTTTTTCCTAAAAACTGTCATGTTTCATGCAGAATTTATGCAAGAGCCGACAAAAAAGGTACAAAAATATTGAAACCATCTTTTTTGGACTCCCATTTGACCCAACCTTTTGGAAGGCTTGTATCGCCGATGATTAATTCTTCTTTTTCATACCTAATAGTGCTCTTTTTTCATCTACTGGAAATTTGCCATTAGCCATTGAAATGTATGATACCAATCTGCTTAATACACGTTGTCATGCTTTACTTTAAGTACTTAAGGCCGGTATTATAAATCACATCATAAGAATTACAAAGCAGTCCAGCCAAATGATATAGTATTTTGGTTGGCATTGGTAAGGTTGGGACGATACCATAAAATATGTGTCGATGAATAAATAAATTTGTCGATGAAAATTGAATACTCTGCCAAGATTGGGCTGTTTCTTTGGGGGAGAGTTGTGACATATATCACATCAGATAATCCATTTAATGCACATTTTTGCTTTACAAAATCAATATTAAAACGTAAAAAGTAAATCCTGTTATTACGTTATCTTACTTTAAAAACATATTTATAAAATCTCAAGTACAAGATAACGATGTTTCTGTTGGCATTCCATATCATTCTTTGATTTCATGCTCTGTAATAAAAGTTTTTGTCATTGTTTAACGTTTATCATGGTTTCTCTTGGAAATCACAATAAAAATAATTTCAAGCATTACTGCTGTCCAAATAGAACGCAACACAATAATTTGTGGGTTAGTAATTAATCAAATTACAATTACTTGGCCAAAATGTACAGTTAAATTAGCATTACCATTACAAGCAGTTTGAAATGTAATTAATTAAATTACAAACTACATTGACAAAACGTTTGTTCTATAATAAGCAATGAAGGGATATGGAGTAAATGTACATGAGACAAAGTCTCTACAAAAAGTTGGTAAAACAAAGCAATGGCACAACGCTTTTATTATTGTTCTTCATCTTGAAGTCACCATGAGACCTTCAACAATTAGCTTTTACCTCATAGTAAGTTCAAGACGGCCCCTAGCACTGGTTTGAGTGGAATTCGTTGCTAATTATCGAGCAACGCTACATGCATGCTCTTCATTATCCATGAATGCGGGATTGTCAACAAACATAAACTTAACTTGCAAAGTATTCTTACAATCGCTGTCATCCGTTGCCCGACAAAAAAAACTAACAAAAGACAATCACAACACTTAAACAATCACATGGCATTCATCAAGTCAAACTAAGATAACTTGGCAAAATAAAAATCATGTGGGCACAATAATCAGGTGGTCAGAATAACATTTTGATTGTACAAAAAATAAAGATGCCAAAATTTTGAAAGTATGATAGTGCATCCATATGAGAAAATCTCTTAAGCACAAGCACACCATATCTGAAATGTATAGAGCATACATCTCTCGCACGGGGAATCTTTTTACCGACTCCACACTGCATTTTATGCATTTTTTTTCACTAGTCATATGTTCTTTTTGCATGAGTATTTGAAGTCTCAATATGCATTTATTTCTTTCTACCCATACTGATGCAAAAATACCGAAGGTGCATAATTAACAGTAAATTTCCTTATGCTGTACACGTGTTTCAAGGAGTAACCTCTTATCAGCAGCATTAGAATCAAATCATATGGAAAGCAATAATCCAAAAAGCAAGCAAAAAAGAAGTACTCCAAAATAGATATAAAATAGCCCAAAATTACCTTTCAATTCATCTGATTAATAGCCATAACTTGGATTCCGGTTTCTTTCTGTTGGTTCTCCGTCCGTTTGTCTGTACGTTAGCTTTACACATTTAATCTCTTTCTGCAAAAATCAGAAGAAAAATGCGTCCAATGCCTAACGAAATGTTAAATTTCCTATTGATTCAATACAAAACTTCACCACAGGCCAAGAAAATGTCTGTCATTCTTTCACATTTTGATCGCTTTCTCTGAAACTAATTATATATAACATTTGAACAAACTTTACAATGAAGGTATCTTAAGACCATAAATAGAAACTCTCATTTCCTTCAATAAAGCATAGATGTATTATATCTATGGCATATTATTGTAACATCAGACGCTATAGTTAAAACACATTTTGATTATTTCCCTCTGGAAACTGACTTAAACTGTTAAAGAATGCTATACGGAAGGGGTTTAATGCAAATTATTCGATCCCTTCCGGTTCGACAAAACTATTTGCTGCTGGTGAAAACCAAAAGTCAAAGAATCTCAAGGAAACAAATTTTGATCATATACTTTGAAAGTATTTATGTAAACTGAAGAATCTTAACAGCGGTTGGTAACAAGGATTCCGAACTAGATTTACACACAAACACACATAGCTCTGTTTAACATTGGAACCTGTGGAAAAATACTCCTGTCTATCCCGATACCTGAAAGGATGGATGGAAATTGACATTTAAACAATTTAAGTCTCGTCAGTGCAGATGAAAATCAAGCATTTACGAAACCAAAACAAAAATCTTATGTTTTATTTTAAATTCTCTTAATGTTTATTTATACATTATTTTCCAAAATAAATAACTACAGTTATTTCAGGTATATTTATATTTTAGCAGAGACATTTTAAATGTCTCAGATTTTAGACATAAGTTTGCAAAAATGGCCATATTCAGAAACGAAATTCACAGTAATTTCGCTATTTTGTAATTCATTTACATTGTACTAGACTCACATTCAAGTCAGAACGCAAGACAAACTTAGCATTAAATAATAACTATTTAATAAAAACAAATAAAATTTTGTTTGTATAATTATTTAACCTTTTAAAGAAAGTTAAATGTATTTCAAAGTCATCAATCAATATATGTCGCCAGTACTAGTACTCTGACCACAATATTTTTTGTTGTTTCTTATTCATAAGTAAGAAGATTATTTGTCTTGTAATATATTTAAGTTAGGATAAAATCATTCATTTTCATACAATTTTAAGGATGTTCGCTGGACAATTTTAAAATAACAAGGATATCGATTAAATGTGATTTTTTGTTAGAAAATTGAAAAAGAAATCATTTAAGACGAAAAAATTGATATGTTACNGATGAAATTTTTGAGATACAAGTGTTTCAAAAAATGGCGGGAAACTGAACTCCTCTGCATTTTACATAGGTTTAACATGAGCAATGTTTATCAAATAATGAATGTGACAAAATAACACCAGTTGAATAAAATTTTGTGAGAATGGCCCCAAAGATATATAAAATGAAATTAATGAAAAAATTAGGGGATCACCGAGCAAAATATTATTCAGCTTTTGAATGGATAAATCCAGAGAAATCCGAAAATCTGACAGAAATACATAAACATGACCAGCGAACATCCTTAACACATAACATGGATAGCGTACTTTAACGGTATAAATTTATCAAAGATAAAATCTTGAATTTTCATGATTTCATTTGGACGCATAATTATTTTACTTTTAGGTGTGAGGTGTAACAAAAACATAACTGCAATACAAAATACACCACCATGCAGCTTTATTTTCTATTTATATATTATGTTTAATATGTACTGCAAACTGGGATAATAGTAACATTACCGAACAGAGTTGTCAACAGTCAAAGTCCAAAAGACAAATAGACAAAGCTGGTGCAAAACCGTAGTAGAAATTTTCAACCGCAAAACAGCTACTTCAAAAGTATTTCAAAAGAAATGGTGGGTTTAACGGTTTATGGCACACCAAACATCCCCTTCCATTGCGGTAGTGTACGGTAGCAACTCAACAGCAATTGATATTGAAAGGTCTTAGACAGTAAAACGTAATGTTCCTCCCAGTATTAGGAAAAAAATGAATCTTGAATCAAAACATCAAATTTCCCCACAAGGGACTGTTATTTATTCAAGAATTCCTCAAATGATTGTACGAGATGAAATTTTTAAGCCTTGATGAATAAGGCCATAACATAGATAACTATTTCTAATGAGAAAGTCTGTACAATTTCAGCTAGCTCTTGCGTACCGAATCAACTGTAAAACGTACATTCCTTATAAGCAGGAGAATTTTGTATATTACTATCCATGTTAGGGAAATTGATAATTTTGAAATTAAAATCTTCCCTTTTGTCGTAAATTTTGGTAATGAGATGACCATTTTCGATGAATTCGAGATTTAAGTCCAAAAATGATGAAGATCGATTTTGCATGTACTTCTCCATTTGCCAAATGTTATGTAATGGCCGATTTATCTCAAATACGAGATAACAACGTTTATTTCCGTATGCATTCCATATCATTCTTTGTTTTATAATATATAGGTTTTTGTCAATTAACATATAGTATATTCTGGAATCTTTTTGTCCTAAATGATAAATTAAACTAGAAAAAAAACTGTGATCAAAGCTTACAAATATATACCCCCGCCCCCCTTTCCAAAGGTCAAATCAAAATATTAAATAGATCGTGCACAAGATAAATGGGTACTAAACATTCTGTGAAAGTTTCATTTGATTTCACCGAGTAGTCTAGGAGTAGTTGTCGCCACAACGTGTGTACCCCTATGGTGGACGGAATAACTAACGGACGCCGATGTATAATAAGTCTATGGATGAATGGAGGGACGAACGGATACCATATACTGCCCCGCTAAAGCGGGGGTATACTGATCAAACATTACTGAGAGAATGGGGTTTGGACCTTTTTTCGTCATCCATGTTCATCTCTGAAATGACAGAAGCAAAAATGAACTAAATTTTGAAAGAATTGTGCATCCAAAGTCTTACAAAGATGTTTTCAGTATTTTTTTTTCAAATTTTATCGTCCACACTGAAACTTCTTTATAACTATTTGAACAAAACGTTACAATAATGGTGTTTTAAGACCCCATTTATAAGATTTCACAGTACAACAAGGGCTACATGTACAAGATTTGAGGCTATATGGATACACATTTTGATCTGATCGCGTCTGAAAAACATTCATGAAAACTTAACCAAACTATTATAAAGAACTCGATATAGAAATTACAAAAACAGGATAACAGCAAACACCTACAATGACCAAGAACTACAATCACATGCCACAATTTCAAGCAAACTGCACCAGAAAAACAATAATGAAAACAAGAGACAAACATAAATAACGATAGGAACTCGGGATAGCCGGACTTGGTACCGGCACTAGCAAAAGCCAGTGGTAGGGTTAAACCGGTTTATGGGTACCCAAACCTCCCCTTTCTCTATCCCGTTTCCCTATAGTATCATAAACATGCGAATAAAACCCAATACAGGTAGACTACTAACTCCATGACCACAATTTAGTTTCTGATTATTACTATTTCGACAACATTTGTGTCTTCAGTGTGGATCAATACATTTGGAAATTATAAAAATCTATGGCATTTATAGTTAATCTACTTTGATTTATTGATGGTTGGTAATTGATTCCGGGACTCTCTCCTCTCTCTCTCTCTCTCTCTCTCTCTCTCACACACACACACACATACACACACAAACATACATACACGTTAAGAATGTTGTTTAAGAAAAACACGCTTGCCTTTGCCAATCACTGAAACTTTCGAAGGAAATTGAAACAAAGTATACTGGAGTGATACTGGAAGTAGCTGGAATTTTCTATATTCATCAAGAAACATAATCGTGCCACAGAACGTATTTCAATATTAGGCCACATACAGTTGGGTGCAGTCATAACCTCTCATAAAGTTAACTTGGAACTGTTCTAATGACTGCTCTAAGTTAACTTAGAACAGTTCTAGGGCTGCTCTAGAAAAGTGTTCTAAAAGCAGTCATTGTCAAGAACTGTTCTAAAAGCAGTCATAGAGTAGAACTGTACTAAAAGCAGTCATCGAGTAGAACTGTTCTAATTTCTAAAAGCAGTCATGGTCTTTCGTATGACTGCTTTTAGAGCTGTTCTAAGTTATCTTAGAAAATGACCGTTTTTATGACCACTTTTTGAACTGCTCTGTCTTATGACCACTTTTAGAACTTCTCTGTTTTATGACTGCTTTTAGAACTGTTTAAAGTTAACTTAGAAAATGACCGTTTCTAGAACTGTTCTACGTCTGCTCTAAGTTTACTTCAAGTTATCTTAGAATTGTTTCTAAGTTAACTTGGAGTTAACTTGGAAGAGAGGTTATGACTGCACCCAACTGTAGCAAAACACATTTGAAACAATTGTTAATTGGTCCAAACTGTACTGATAAAATTATAAATGAGTTTTATTGACAAAATGTGCATTTGCTTCATGGAAACAAAACATTCAAGACTGAAACACAAAGCCCTTTAATATATATCGCAAAATATAATTCATTCTTCGTTGATGCGAATTTGATCTTCACAACAATGATGTATGGAAAATTATTTACAAAGTCTGACCAATTTATTCGAAATTAAAACAAAACGAAGGTGTCAGAGCAAAATCTTTATGATGTATTTCACCAATACGTGTTTAACCTAGATTTTCACTTACTTGTGTGCCCTAGATAGTATTAAAGGGATAACCTACCTAACCAGTTTGCAAAATTGTCTGTAATGGGTTATGAATTGTATGCATTTGTTGATAATGAAATACTTCAAAATTTTGAGTAAAACAAGAAAACTAATTTCTGGAGAAATACTTGTTTTTGTGCTTTCTGAAAATTATTTAACCAAAATGCATAATCTATACATTTTAAGAGGAACTTTAAACTGCATTTTTGGATGGTGTCTGAAACAAAAGGATGTCTAAACATTGTAATGTATTCTTCCGTAGTGCGACAGTGTTTTACCAGCAGACCATGCCCATTGAACTAGCCGGCACTTTAACGACGAGCACTCCTTGACCCATCTTTCAAAATTACGTTTTGTCCTTTTTCCTTTTCAAGGTTGTGTTCATAATTTAGCGGTCTACTTGTTTTATTTTATTCATATGTTAATTATACTATAGGGAAACGGGACAGATAAAAGGGGGTTTGGGTCTCATAAATCAATTTAACCCAACAGCTGGCTTTTACTACTGCCAGTACCAAGTCCGGCTGTCTCGAGTTCCTATTGTTGTTGTCTCTTATTTGTTAATTCATTTCTTGTGCGGTTTCTTGATATATTGTGGCATGTGACTATGTTTTTCGACCATTGTAGGTGTTTCGTGTTATCCTTTCTATTTCAGTTAAAAGCAGACATTGGATGGGTTTACGTATAACATTTGTATCTATTTATTGCTAAGAAACATTTTGTTATGTAAGCGATACAGGCAAAGTCTACGAATCTCTAAGTAAAAAAACTCCTTGGAATTCCTTTTTTAGTTGCAGGGTTCACCCTTCTGTAATAAAACTGCTAAAAAGACACTATACCAATCATATCAGGAGATTCTGCTTTGATTTTCAAAATAAGTTACCGGGTTTTAAATACAATAAATAATGTTATATGCAAATACGACTTAGCATATCAAAGCTGATGTAGGCTTACTTTCACATCCCTTTTAGTTCTTTGCACTCCACCACTTCTTTTGGACTTGTTTATTACATAACAAAAAACAAAAATTGATAAATTTGAATACGCGGGTTGTCATCTCAGCAACTTACGTCTCGTCAGTGCAGGTTAATCACGCATTTTGGAAATTTATTTTACACATTCTCAATGTTTTTCGTTTAATTTATATTTTATTTTATTTTTTATTTATTTATCTTTTTTTGCACAAATTGTCTCTAATGACCAACGGCAATTTAGGTCATAATTTCAAACGAAAATTACAGACTATGCGTAGATAACAACCGAAGAAGCTGCAAAACAATACCCACGCTGAGGAAGCCAGATCATAATGGGGAAAAGCTAAGATAACTGTATAGAACAAAACAAAGAAATTTTTGATTGTATAATTATTGACCTGTTTAAAAAAGTTAAAGGTATTTTAAACACATCAAATATATGTAGTCAGTTCTAGTACTTTAAACACAATATTGTTTGCGTTTCTAATTCATAAGTTACGTAAGATTATTTGGCTCTCAAGATAAATTAGGATGTACCGCTTTATTCATCTATTTTCACATAAAACATGGATAATGCACTTTCACTATATAAATCTATCATAGATCAAATCTTGAATATTCATGAGGTATGAAGTGAAAATTCACCAGTATGACAGATATTACTTTGTTTACCGTTCCACTTCATTGCATATATACCTATATACATGTACGGCTGTCTGATATATCAGGCTGTATATCATCCGACTTATTCGAGAGAACTGTCGACTAGTATCTTTCCTTTTGGCTTCCCCTACACAGAAATCGAACTTTTGCTGTTGTAGCATATATAGCATCACCACATTTGACAAAACAAGCACCAAAGTAAGTCTGACCGCCATGATCGATTTCCTCCCCCCCCCAGCTTTGAGGTCAATGTCCCATGGCGTTGAATATGATCGGGTGGTGTTGCCATTGATATTCTACAACGTAGATTCTCAACCCCGACCTGAAAGGATAAAACATGATAAATGAGTGTACTTGCACTGTTGTTGCTGCTCTTGAATCGACATTAAGAGACTCAAAACCAACAAAATGCATTTTAAAAGGAGACTTGAGCTGACGGGAGTGATAAAACTCAAGGACCTTTAACATATTGTCTCCAATTGTACCAGGCTCGGAAAAAATGCAATTGTCAACTGGACCAAAATCAGCTATAAATACCAAATTACCTAGTCAAGATAACAATAAACACCTACAATGGTCGCAAATTACAATTAAAATGTAAGGCTTTCAGACAGGGTAGACTGGGGAACACATTCATTTTGATCGAAATACAACACTTAATTCCGGTTTTGTCGTAAGCATGCAACCGGAAATAAAGATTGTGACTGGCACGCTTATTTTTCACTGTAAATAGTGACAATATTTTTCACTGTAAATAGTGACAATATAGCATAATTATCCACGGTGCATAATGTGTGTATTCAATAATAAGATAGGGCAAATGCAAAGGAATTCTACTAAACAGCCATAAATTTGTACGGTGGCTGATTTAGGACATCCAATAAATTTTTTATCTCGTTATAACGAGATACGATGTCGTTACAACGAGAAACTATGTCATTATAACGAGATACTATGTCGTTATAACGAGATACTATGTCGTTTTAACGAGATGCTATGTCGTTATAACGAGAACTATGTCGTTATAACGAGATACTATCTCGTTATAACGAGAAACTATCCCGTTATAACGAGATGTTATGTCGTTATAGCGAGATACTATGTCGTTATAACGTGATGTTATGTCGTTATAACGAGTTACTATTTCGTAATAACGAGAAACTGTCTCGTTATAACGAGAAACTAGTCGTTATAACGAGATACTATGTCGTTATAACGAGATGCTATGTCGTTATAACGAGAAACTATGTCGTTATAACGAGATACTATGTCGTTAAAACGAGAAACTATGTCGTTATAACGAGATACTATGTCGTTATAACGAGATACTAAGTCGTAATAACGAGATACATTGTCGTTATAACGAGATACTACATGTAAGTCGAAATACTTCTTCACATGAAGATTATTATCTCCCTTGCTTTTTTTAGCTCACCTGGCCTAAAAGGCCATGTGAGCTATTGCCATCACTTGGCGTCCGTCGGCGTCCGTCGTCCGTCCGTCCGTCCGTCGTAAACTTTTTCAAAAATCTTCTCCTCTGAAACCGCTAGGCCAATTTTAACCAAACTTGACCTGAATCATAACGAGGGTATCTAGATTCAAAATTGTGTTCGATTAGTCCGAGGACCAAACAACATGGCTGCCGTTACTTAAAATAGCATATAAAATTGCTGTTTTTGGCAAATAACTCAAAAAACATTACAGATATCAATTATCTTACGAAGTAAAAGTGATCACCATGACAAGATCTACCTGCTCTGCAATTTTGAAGAAAATCCGAAACCCGTCTTAGAGTTATTGCCCTTTTTCCATAAAAATTTCAAAATTTTGACATTCTTTATTTTTTATCGCAAAAACTATAACAGCTAGAGGTCAACTTTAAATTGCAAATATGTTCAGCATATCAAGATCTACCCACCTTGAAATTTTGAAGAAAATCTGACTACCCATATAGGAGTTTTTGCC